>JAQZBX010087538.1:0-12852 GCA_029593785.1 Cabassous unicinctus
ATTACTTGGTAATGCAGTCACCGCACCATATAAAATGTTCTCAGTTGTCTCCCCCACTAGGGCAGAGACTGTGCCTTGCTATGACTAAAACTTCCTTCCTACTCTAAGATGCTCGTTATCTGGCAGAAATAGTTATTCACTAGAATACCCACAGAGCCTGCTATAGAGTAGGTGCTCACAATACTTGGAGAGTCACAGATGATATGACGGGATGGTCCTGAGACTTCTGTTTGAGCCAGGCTGACTTGAACAGATGATGCTGAACTTCAATGATAAAAGAGAAGTGGTTCCATGAGGACATAAGGAAGTTTCTGAGTTCAAATGAGCCAAAGAAACCAGCACTTCAAATTTGCTAAACTCATCTGAAAGTGAAAAACCCAAGCAATTTTTCAAAGAAAAAAAAATGTGTTTAAAAGCTTTCCTATACTACACCACAAAATTTTCCAATATAAATTTTTAAAAAGTTCCAAGGTATTCTAGTAGTTTGGCCCTAGAAATGATCCAACTTGAGCGATACCTCTAAGAATGAACTGCTCAATCATATAACATAGCTTATCTCTCGAAGGATATGAAAATCCTGCACAGCAAGAGATAAGAAACTCACCACAGGATCAGCTGCTCCCCTTTACCAAATGGCCACTGTACCAGCACCAGTGCACTCCCACCAGGCTCCACTCCCAGCCCAGATGCACTGATGGCCTTCACCTAAGTGCATCATTCAGTAGTCATTCTTTTCTTCTATCTAAGGGCTGTTTCCATCAGTCCAAAATCTTTCATAAACCATCACACTAGGAAGCCCTTGGTGAGAGTCTCTCAGTAGCAATCATACTTATTTCACTCAAGCATTGGAAAGAACCTTAACAAAATGCAGCATGGTTCTTTTTTTCCTTTCTTTCTTTTTTTTATTTAAAGATTTATTTATTTATTTATTTATTTACTTTTATCCATTTTAGCCCCCCACCCCCCCTCCATTGTATCTGTTTTGTGTCCATTCGCTGGGCAATTCTCTGTGTCTGTTTTCTGCCCTCTCTTCTCATCCTTCTCCTCCTGTCTTCATCGGGATTCGATCCTGGGAACCTCCGATATGGGAGCGAGGTGTCCTACCACCTGTGCCACCTTAGTTCCTGTCTTTTTTTTCAATGAATTCATTGCAGAGGGGTCTTTGGTAGAAGGCTGGCTTTGATGGCCAGTGTCATAATTTAAAATTTGCCACAAATATTGATTGTTTCAAGAGTAATAAAGGAGAATGGTCCTCAATCTTCTGTCATAGAGTAAAGTTTAATTTGAAGGTCATGGGAATATTAACTCCTTTGTAGAATTCAGTGCAAGATTATATGCTCATGTTCTTATACAAATCTGTAATTTCAAGTTGAGTTTGCATTAACAGTTCCACTGTAGTTAGATATCAAAGTTTGTGTCCTTTGTTTTTGTGCTTTGCAAATGCATTTCAGAGTCCACTTGTAACACAGATAAGCTCTGAATCATGCAATTTTGGACTTTACCCAGGGAACTCTGCACCTAAGGTGTGTGATTATTTTGAGTTGTGAAAATCACCATTCCTGAGGCAGTCCGTTTCTTTTAGACAACTCTGAATGTTGAAAACTACTTCATTAAATTGAACAGAATTCTGCCTCCCTGAAATTTTCTTCCATTTCCAAGTGGGAACACCTATGCAAAATCTATGGGGGTCTTATTTCTGACTAACATAAAGAATGACTTTCTAACAGTCCAAAATGCCTCAGTTAACCATGACTTCCCTCTCAACATGACCATTGCACGAACTCAGTATATGGTATGTACCAGGCACTCTTTTAAGTGCTTTATTGACATTAAATCTTCTATCACAATAGCACTTCGAGGTGGGTACTTTTATTATCCCCATTTTATAGATGAAACAGGCACAGAGAGTTTGAGCAACTTGCCCAAAGTCAAACACACAGATAGTAAATGGGTGGAGCTAGAACTCAAATCCAGGCAGTCTAAATCCATTGCCCATACTGCTAAGACCATGGCTATTGGATCACTGCTTGACAGGATGCATTCCAACAGTAAAAAGAGGTTTGAATAAAATAGCATTTGAAATATTTTCCAACCATGAGAAGCTATGGCCCATGGAATGCTCATGCAATAAGAACATTTCTCCTTAACCACCCTTTCCCCAAAGTCTGGATTAGTTGCCTATTATGTGCTTCCTCAGATGCTTGTACTTCTTCTATTACTGAACTTACCCAACTATCTTATAATTATTTAATTTTCTTTTTCCCACATAAAACTAAACTTCCTCAAAATAAGGATCAATTCTATCTTCTTTATCATTGTATATTGAGTACCTAGTAGAGTACCTGATGCAAAGTGGTCAGTCAGTAAATATCTGTTGGAGAAATGAATAAAAAATATAATAAACCCATGGTAACATCCCATTCTAAAGAATTTAAATTTTGGCAAGTCTTAGTGAGAACTAGTTCTAGAATGAAAACTGGTAGGAAACAGATACAACCATACTAAAAATTTAGGGTCTTTAAAAAACATATCCCTTATTTGTATGTTGGTTACTAAAATGAAAAGAATATAAATAGTTAACAATAGAAGATTACTTAAATAAATTATGATCTGTTCACCCAATAGAATACTGGAAAATAAGTGTTAATGATATGGAAATGCATTCTTAATATATTAAGTTTTAAAAAATGAACCAGCAAACTCACTTTTTGCATGTGAAAAGGAAAAGAAAAACAAAAACAAATAAAAGGAATAGGCACATAAATAGTAATGAAAGATGAGTTATAGTCCTAAATATTAATAGGGCTTTTCTCTGTTGTAGAATTAGAAAAAACTTTTAATTTTTTATAGGTGTAATTAATTTTTTCTATTTCATTTATCTCTATTTTCTAAATTTTCTACAATGAATATGTATTATATTTGTAAAGGGGGAAACAAGGTTTTATTTTGCTAAACACAAAGGACTTATTTGTATAAAATATTTAGAAAAGGATGGATGTAACTTCTATCCACATGCTTAATTATCTCTTCTTCCTAATAATTTACTTCAAATAATATAAACATGTGTAAGGGGTGGGGGCATTTAAGAAATACTTTCAAGGTGAAAACAAAAGGACAGTAGATCATTGTCATCTAAACTTGACTGACGTGATAAGAAGCTAATATGCTCAACCTAATTGCTAAATGATTTTTCTTTCTCTAACAAATGCATAACTCCCGTGACATGATTAAAGCATACAAACAAGCAACAGCAAACTACTAAATACTGTTTTCCACAGAGTGGAAAGGACACTGGGGATTGCTGCATGCCAGGTGACCTCTCTACCACTCTCATTTCCTAGTTGCCAGTGTCAACTACAGTGGTACCTTGGTACTCATCATTAATTGGCTATGGGAGGTGCAACAAGTACAAAAAATGATGAGTACCAAACAAATTTTCCCATAAGGAATAATGTAAATAAATTTAATGAGTTCCCAAACCAAAGACAATGCACTTTTTAAGGCAATATGTAAAAAGATATGGTTGCATATTATTACTCTGCATGAGAAATAAACTTAAAAATTAATAAATACTTAGATTAAATAAAATTAAAATTTCACTTTACCTGTACTGAGAAGAGTCCATGGCCTAATGGGATGGTAGGAGGAGAGTGGTGAGGAGGAGAGGTTACATAGAGTGTTGCTTGGAAAGAGAAATAGAACATTGGGCACTTGCACTTCAGGTGTTCTTTCTCTTTTCTGCCTTTTTTCAGCTTGCACCACAGGCTCTGACACACTTTGTAACCTTCACTAAAAGCTTATCCAATGAGGATTGCTTCTGTCTTCTTTTCAGAATTCCTCCAAAGTGTGAAATGGTTTGTTCATTCAATAAATTCACATTTCTGCTTATCAGAGCTTTGTCCGATGGTACATCTCCACAAAGTTTTGAACTTCTGCCCATTTTGCACATATTTCGTTTATCAAGGAACTGGGGACATCCTCCCTTATCTCCTCCTCACCTGAAGAAATCTCTTCAGCCACCTCTTGTTGCTGCTCCTTCTGTAGTTCCTGCAGCTCCTCAGTGCTGAGCTTTTCACGATGTTCCTCCACTAATTCCTCAACATCAGCAGCATCGACCTCCAGACCCATGGATTGGCCCAAAGACACAATATCCTGCACAACTGGACCCTCTGTACCTTCAGACTTGAGGTCACCTCAAGCCTTTGAAGTCTCTCTGACTCACAGCTTCTGGCCACCAAATCTTCCATGCCAAATTCATGCCAGTCCTCTTTTTAAAATGATCAAACCAGCCATGGTAGGCCTTAAAAACTTCATCACTTGGTTCTGGTTTGTTTTCCAAAAGATCGGCATGCAACACTTTTGCTTTTTCACATATCATGGCTTCCCATACACTGTCACCCACTAACTGCTTCTTGTTAACCCAAATTAATAACAGCTTTTCAACTTCCTCAAGTGTTTGGGAACACTGCTTTGTTATTGCTTTAACTCCTTTCACAACATCAGCCTTTTTTATCGTTTCTTTATTCTTAATGATGGTGGAGACCTTTGTTCTCGGCATACTATATTCCTTAGCAAGATCAGTAATGCAAATACCGCTCTCATATTTACCTATTATTTCTGTTTTTTGCTCAATGGTGGTGCGAAGCAATTTTCTTTTCTGCTCAACACTATCACTTCTCATTTTCTTAGGACCCATAAGAGAAAAAAATGCAAAAACATACAAAATGACCACAAAAGCTAAGATAAGACAGCAACGGGATGTGCACATGGCAAGAGCTACCGCGTAGCTAAAGCGTGAACCTTTGTTTCGGGCTGGAAAGAGTAGCAAGTCACAAGGCAACTGACACTGACAAGTTTTATCTTGCACGCCGAGTACCAAACAAACAATGAGTACCAGGACAAAATTTTTGCGTCAAAATGCATCAAGTACCAAATTCAACGAGTTTCAAAGCAGTCAAGTACCAAGGTATGACTTTATAGCTAAAGCTCCACTTAGCGATAGACACCAGCATCTTTTATTTTGTCCTAGCATGGCCTAGTTGCTTTAGTTAGAGAAAACAGCACTAACAGGCCATTCATATGATAGTGGTTCTCAACCACAGCTGCACGTTAGGATCGCCTGTGAGCCTTACAAAGCAATTACCCAAAATGCAAATCAAAACCACAGTTAGATACCGTTTAACAACTATTAGAATGGCTGCTATTGAAAAAAAGGGGGGGGGAAATAAGAAGTATTGGAGGAGATGCAGAGAAATAAGAACACTCATTCACTGCTGGTGGCAATGCAAAATGGTGCAGCTATTATGGAAGACAGTTTAGTTTCCTCAGAAAGCTAAGTATAAAACTACCATTTCACCCAGCAATCTGACTACTAAGTATATACTCAAAAGTACTGAGAGCAGACACTCTTAACAGATATTTGCATACCAATGTTCATGGCTGCAGTATTCACAATTGCCAAAAGATGGAAGCAACCCAAGTCTCCATCAGCCAATGAATGGATAAATGGAATGTGGGATATAAATACAATGGAATCTTTTTCAGCCATAAAAAGGAATGAACTCCTGATATATGTGACAACATGGATAAGCCTGGATGATATGTTGAGTGAAATAAGTCTGATGGAAAAAGATAAATATTGTATGACCCCACTGATCTGAAACAATTAGAAGAAGCAAATTCATAAAGTCAGAATCTAGAATATAGGTTACCAGGGAATGGGACAGGAATAGGGAATGGAAAATTAAGGCTTAAAATGTAAAGGGTTCCGATTTGGAATGATTGAAATATTTAGGTAATGGATGGTGGTGATGGTAGCGCAACATTGTGAATGCAATGAACAGCACTGAAATGTATATCTGAATATGATTAAAAGGAGAAATGTTAGATTGTATATATGGTAACAGAATAAAATAAAATAAAAATTCCATGGAACTACACTACACAAACAGGGAACCCTAAGTTAAACCATGGACTTTAATTAATAATACAATTATATAAATGTGCTATCATCACTGAAACAAATGTTTCACACCAATGTAAAGTATTGGTAGTGAGGTGGTGTATGGGAATCCTGTATTTTATGCATGATTTGTTCTGTAAACCCTCTTCTCTAAGAAAAGAATAAAGAGAAAAAAAACCAATGACCCATGCTTAAGCGCCACCACCATGCCCTTCCCCAGAGATTCAGATTAATTGTTCTGGGATGAGACCATGGTTATATTTTAAAAGCTCCTCAGTTGAATCTAATGTTCAGGGAGGGTTCAGAACCATTGATTTAAGAAGTCTGAAAGGATATACAGCAAAATTTTAATACTGGGTCTCTCTGGCTGGTGGTATTGCATGTGAATTCTATTTCTTTTTTGTTGGTTTTCTTTACTATATTTTCTAATTTTTTTTTTTTTAAGGAAAATGTTTAAATTGCATATTAAAAACTTCTTTTAAACAAGAAATCCTCAAGGAATTTTAATGAGCATTAAGTTAAATTCGTATCTAGATTTTGGAATAAATTTGAGGTGAACTGTGAAAGTAATATTAAATGACAGTTCTCTTTCTAAATCATTAATGGGATTAATACAAACAACACACACATACCAAAATTTGGGAGATCTACTGTGACATCATGATTTAAAGAGATATTTTAGAGTCCTCCTTACCCCAGAATAGCTTCATCAGAGCTAGAACCCCATTTCACTACCCTTTTTACTCCTTCTCCAAGTCAGGGACAATGACTCACCCTTTTTTAAGTATTGGGGCCCCCACAGAATCACCAGTTCTGGGGACCAGCCTCCTCATAGGCAGGGAGGATTTCAGCATCCATCATTTGACAAAGATTGGGCTGAAAATAATTCACATGAGCTGCTCTACTTGCTGGTGGCTTGACTTGACTTGCATAAATTTGGGGCCAAGCCTCCCAAGTCCAGGTATCGTAGTCCTCTAGAGCCCCCTTCTCAAGGGAAAACTCTCCCTGGTGAAACCCATACTATTTTGGGTGATTTTATGTAAAATGGAGTCTTAGTTTCTGATTAAACAGAATGCTTCTCACCTGCTTCCCTTCCCACTGAGCAAGTCCTTCTTTCTCTACAAAATTGATATCACCACTTATTATCCCATACTAACGTGCCTGTTCCAATGGGACAGCCCCCTGCGACATAGAAGAATCTGGTCTAAAATGTCAGTAATGCTAAGAAGCCCTCAGAAAATATAAATCAAGTCATACATATTTTTCTGAGTGTTACCTTCCTCATCTGTAAGATGGACTAAAAATATCTTCAATTTATTTTCTGGTCCTCAAAAATATAAATAGCATACTCAAGATCCTGCTTAGTACACAATAATACTAAATATTGGGCCTAGATGTTTAAAAGTGTAGTTATGCTCCTACGACATTGCAATTCTGATCCCTGCTTGATTCCAGGGCCTCTCCTCTGTGTATTCCTGCCTTTCTGTTCTTGAGTATGGTGTCTGCACTCCTTAAACCTCAATTCTGCTGCCAGGGTTCCTTACCTTCTTAATCTCTAATGTTAGTGGAATGCTTTGGGTTCTGGGCTTCTAGGTTCTTGGCTGTGTCGCATAAAAGAATTTAAGGACATGCGATAGGGTAGATAAGGGAGTAAACAGTTTATTCAGAAACAAGAAAAGAAAAACAGTACACAACGCTAGACATGGTTGCAGGCATGCTGCAGGGTAAGATGCTCACGTGGAGCCCCAGCTTAGGCCTTTTAAGACCTTTCCTCCTCCCTTTTCCTAATGTTGTCTGATGTTCTGAGTGGTTGCCCCACCTGTTAGCAATCAAGGGGCCAATGGCCAGCTGCCTGGGACTTCCCTTTTACCCCAGAAAGAGTTCCAAATGGGACCTCATGGCCAGGGTCCCTGCGGGATCTTTCCAGCTTTGTTTTTCATAGCAGCCTTCCCTCAGGGGGTTTCTGGGTGGGGTATCACAGCCACATTCTTTGCCGGGTCCTAGCTGCATTCCCTCTTTCCCTATACTAACCTGACTTACTAATACTGTCTTCCCTTATGTTATCCTTTGGCCTCTCCTGTCCTGTTTCTGTGGAAGGCCCAAAGACTAGTGTTAGCCCCTGAAATTACTTCAAGCACTGCTGAATTTTATGTGCACACTAGTTTAAGAGTAGGGATATAATTCCTTTTTCAAAAAGCACTACTTTTATTGTTTTCTTAATACAGATCATAGTTAAAACTTTTTAAAAAATGGATAGCAACAAGGAAAATTCAAAACAATCTCCAACTCTAGTAAATTTCTGCCATCACTTTCCCGTCTTTTAGAGAAAATATATTTTTCTTCTTCTGTTAAAAGTCATTATGAAAATAACTCCTGTATTTTAATGACTTCAATCAATAAAGTAGCCTCCCTGGCACCAAGGGATTACTACCAAGCACCAATTAGCAATGCAACTGGAAAAAGGCCTTGACCAAAAGGGGGAAAAGGTAAATACAAATGAGTTTATATGGCTAAGAGATTTCAAAGTGAGTCACGGGGTCACTCCAGAGGTTATGCTTATGTATGTCTCAGCAGGATCTCATTTACTGCCAAAGTAGATACTACCCCAAATAGCAGTGCTCCTTAGAGCTCTGGAGACAACCACACTATAGTCAGGGCAGATAGCTCAGGAGTTTGGTGCCTTGCCAGTGGGCCCTACTTCGGAATCTATGCTGTCCAGTGTGACAGAGTTGGACTCAGTTGTGGTTTCCCTACACATGGCTCTTCTGTCCTTCTATTTGAACCTATAATTAGTACTAGAGTTGGTATGTGTATGTCCAAGAGACTTAAATCTTTGGGCTGTCCATGTGCCAGCTGGGCCCTGAATCTCAACGGCGTTGCAACACCTACTCTCCAGTTCATTGGTCTCACCCAGGACAACTAACATGGAGGTGATGATGGACAACTACCATACCAAGGAACCAAGAGAGTCTACAACTGCAAGCAAGAGAGTCCCATCAGTCAGCCCCATGGGATCGCAGCCCCCTCTCAATTAGAGGTGGAGTGGAATCACCATCCCAGAGTCTCAGGATTGGAAAATGAACTATGGACTAAAGTAGACTTACTGGTATTCTACTATAGACGTATTGTGATTCTAACAATGGAAGAAATTATATCATTGATGTGGAGGCAGTGGCCACTGGGGTTCTAGGGACATGGAGAGGGAAAAACAGGTGTTAACGCGGGAACATTTTCAGGACTTGGGAATTGTCCTGAATGACACTGCAACAATAGATGCAGGCCATTATATATCTTGTCATAACCTACAGAATTGGGTGGGACAGAGTGTAAACTACAATGTAAACTGTCATCCATGCTTAGTGGCAATGCTCCAAAATGTGTTCATCAATTGCAATGAATGTACCTCACTAATGAAGGATGTTGTTAATGGGGCAAATGTGGGAGGTGTGGGGAGCGGGGCATATGGGAATCCCCTATATTTTTTATGTGACATTTGTGTAATCTAAGTATCTTAAAAAAATTTTTTTTTTAAATCAAGTGTATTCTTGCTTTTAAAAAAAGGCATTATGATGTCAATACTATTGTGTAAATTTTTCCCACTTAATAATACATTTGAGGGAGTTGGAGGCAAGATGGCATCGGTTTAGGAGGGCACTCACTGACTCGCTCTCTGTGAGGATGGCTGATTGGGGACAGGGGCCTGCCCGGGGGTCTGTGCTGTGGGCACATGGAGCGAGAAACTTGGGACATTTATCTGGAGGCAGCTTGACGGCATGGATTGCTCGGTTGAGATTCGTGAGTTTTAACCCTGCCCATGGAGGTTAACACAGACAGCTGAGCCCCACCCTCAGGGACAAAGGCTGGTTTGAGCCGCGACTCCCGCCGGCAACCCAGTGAGAGGGAGTGTCCTCCAAGAGTGGGAGGGTTCTGGCGAAGGGTTGAGAGGGGTTTCCTTTCTGTGGATTTGGCTGCCTGGAACCTCTTGCAGCTTTGGGGAACAAAATAGCTGGCTTGAATCATCACTAGGCAGAAGGGAGTGGCAAATCTGCTGAGGAAGTTGATTTACCCAGCTGCCCAGGGATACGCCCCAACTCCCGCCGCCGGCAACCCGGTGAGAGGGAGCATTCTCAAAGAGTGGGAGGGTTCTGACAGAGGTGGAGAGGGGTTTCCTTTCTGTGGATTTGGCTGCCCAGACCCCCTCATAGTTTTGGGGAGCAGATAACCCGGCTTGAAGCAGCGCCAGGCTGATGGGAGAGGCGAATCTACTGAGGAAGCCTGATTTACCCAGCAGCCTGGTGACACTGAGGCTTGGCTCCAGAGGGAGCAGAGTCAGCCAATTTTATCATTCTGCATGGACAACCATCAGAGCTTCAGCTCCCCTGAGGAGGCCAGGAAGTGGGAAGTGCTTGATTAGTTTCCACGAGCCTAATTAGGGTCCCCTAGGTGAAGGGGGTGGTCTAGAAGAGGACTTCTTTTGGGTCCCTTATTTTGCCAAAAAAAAAAAAAGTCACTTTAAAAAAATGAAAAATGAATTTTTCTTTTTAATTTAGTTTAATACAATTGCTTGATAAACACAAGCAGGCTGAGAGGTTCCACAAGGGCCCAAGAAAGAACACTGTTCTTCTTTAGATTTGTTTGACTGCTTGCTTGTGTGGTTGTTTGGTTTTTCTCTGTTTATTTGTTGTCTCTTGCTTTTCTTTCCTCTTTCCTCTTTCCTTCCCCCCTTCTTTTTTATTTCACTTTTTTTTTAAAATTAGGTGCTGCTAGCTTGTCTCTTCTTTACTGAGCTTCTTCTTCAGTGATTTCCCATTCTCTGTCTATACTGATTTTGTATCCCAAGCTATCTCTTTTCCTTCCTTCATTTTTCTGCCTTCTGCTTTCTGTTGTGGTTCTTACATACCATATTTTTTCATTAGCCCACAACTTAAGGATGTCAATTTCTACTCTATCTATTCTGTTTTATTCTATATTTATTAATATTAAATTTTTATTTTCAGCCCTTTCTTTACTCTTTTTCTCCCTCTTCATCATTCTAGCCTTCTAAATCATTATACATTTATATTCTTCTATTTGGTTTCCCAGTCCATTGTAAGTACTGTGCTTTTTTTCCTATTACTCTACACTGCCTACATGAGCTAAATATTCATTTCACTAAGTCTTATATGACCCCTCTTCTAACTGTTTTCAATATTACTATTATCCTTCCTCCTTTCTCACATCTTTCAATTCCCCTGGCCCTAATTTTTTGCCTTCAAGGGAACATAGAAAGAAGCAATGAAATAAAATAAGAAGAAAAAATGTCAAAAAGAAAACTTAACATGCACAGGACCACCAGGTAAACAAAACTCTAGAGCTGAGAGAGAAACAAATCAACTGAATAAACCCATCAAGATAAAATGATGACTAGAGGGCAACAAAAAATTACAAACCACACTGAGAAACAGGAAGACATGGACCAGTCCAATGAAAAAACTAAAAACCAGCAAGAGATGCAGAACATCAAACAACTAATCAAAGCTTTCCAAAAAAATTTCATGGACCAACTTAATGAAATGAAGGAAGAGATTAAGGATATTAAGAAGACACTGGGGGAACATACTGAAGAAATTGTAAACATGCATAAAAAGATAACAGATGTGATGGTGATCAATGCCACAATCCAAGAAATCAAAAAGATGCTGGATTCACATAACAGCAGATTTGAACAGGCAGAAGAAAGAATTAGTGATGTGCTGTCTACAAGAAACCCATCTTAGCACCAGAGATTCAAGGAGGCTGAAAGTGAATGGCTGGAAAACAATTTTACAAACAAACAACAACAAAAAAGGGCAAGTGTAGCAATACTAATATCAGACAAAATAGACTTTAAATGCAAAACTATTGTAAGAGATAAAGCAGTACACTGTATATTAGTAAGAGGGGTTATCTTTCAAAAAGAACAAAAATCATAAACATTTATGCACCTAATCATGATGCATCAAAATACATGAGGCAAGCACTGGAAAGTGTAAGTGGAGACATAAATGTCTCTAAAATTATACTGGGGGAGATTTTAATACACCATTATCAGAAAGAACATCTTGACACAGAATCAATAAAGAAACATAAATGCCTATATAAAAAGAAGAAAGAGCTAAAATTGAAGATGTAACTGCACACTTGGAGGAATTGGAAAAACAACAACAAACTGAACCTAAAGGAAGTATAAAGAAGGAAATAACAAAGATTAGAGCAGAACCAAATGAAATAGAATATAAGAAAGCACTAGAAAAAATAAACAAAACCAAAAGCTGGTTCTTCAAGAAGATCAATAAAATTGACAAACCCTTAGCCAGACTAACAAAGAAAAAGAGAGAACAGATGCAAATACACAAAATAAGGGATGACCAAGGGGATATCACTACTGACCTCACGGAAATAAAGAGTATCATAAGAGAATAATTTGGAAAATTATATGCCAACAAAAATGATAATTTAGAGGAAATGAACAAGTTACTAGAAACTCACAAACAGCTTACATTGATGAAAGAAGAAATTGATGAACTCAACAGTCCAATTAGAAGTAAAGAGATAGAATCAGTCATCAAAAACATCCCAACTAAGAGGAGTTAAGGAGCAGATGGCTTCACAGCTGAATTCTACCAAACATTCCAGAAAGAGCTAACACCAATTCTGCTTAAGCTCTTCCAAAAAATAGAAGTAGAAGAAATATTGCCTAACTCATTCTACGATGCCAACATTACCCTAAAACCAAAACCAAACAAAGATAAAACTAGAAAGTAAAATTACAGAACAATTTCTCTAATGAACCTAGATGCTAAAATCCTCAACAAAATACTTGCTAATCGCATTCAACAACATATCAAAAGGATTATACACCAAGACCAAGT
>JAQZBX010087540.1:0-12857 GCA_029593785.1 Cabassous unicinctus
TGATGCCATCTTGAACTTTTCATTTTATTTTTTAAAAATTATTATTATTTTTAAATAAGCATTAGAAAAACACATATTTTTTTTCTTTTTTAGAAGGTACCAGAGATTGAACCTAGGACCTCATATATGGGAAGCAGATGCTCAACTACTGAACTACACTGGCTCCCTATATTGTTCTTGTGTTTCCTCTTAAGTTGATTCCTAGGAACATTGTTTGTATTGTGAATCTTTTCCCTCAATTTCTAACAGGTTGTGTTAATATTTAGCAAAGCAAGTGCATTTTATTTATTGTATAATTACATTACTAAATTCTTACTAGTTTTAATACTTTCTCAATTTATTCTCTTAGGTTTCTACAGTTAGGCAATCATATTATCTACAAATAATAATTCTCTGTTCTCTGTGTGTTTTAACCTCTTCTTTCTTTTCCTTGTCTTACTAAAATATAATGTTAAATAAAAGTGGCAATAGTGTACATCTTTGACTTATTCAGGAGTCCTCTAGTGTTTCATCATTTGTAATGATGTTGGGTATTAGTTTGGAATGTATTTTTCATATCATGTTAAGAAAGTTTTTTTTTTTTTTGACCATAACCTCAAGATTTTATTGTCATAACAAAAGAAAGCTTAGAACTGGATCACTTGGCCCTTTCTCTTCTTGTCTCCTCCTAATTCAAAGTGTTTGCATCTCTTAATAGCCAACATCCTCTTAGATCTGCAGTTGGGCTCAACACATTCAAGCCTCAGCACAATCTTCTTTGTAGCTTTAGCCTTCTTCCGGAAAATTGGCTTATCTGCCCACCGTAGCCACTCTGCTTCCTGTCATAACGTCGCTTTCCCTGGGCACATAGAGAATCCTTGCCCTTCTTGTACTGTGTCACTTTGTGGGGTTGGTGTTTGCCACACTTCTTACAGAAAGTCCGGCGGGTTTTAGGAACGTTCACCATGTCTACGTGAGTGCTATCAGCACGAAAAAGCAGGAAGTATGTATTTTTTACGAAGACTTTTATCAGTTGCCTTTTTGGCAAGGCTTTCTTTAACAGAAATATCTTTTTGCTATTGTGTGGCGCTCTTGGCTGAATTAAAGATGGGCTTTGACCATCTCCTTCCCAATTAGTCAATTCTATGGTTGCCACAACTGTGTCATTTACTTCCATACTATGACAAGCTCATGGTAACATCTTCTCATGATCTGGATGGTAATGGAATCTCTGAGGAAGGATGAAATGATTTGCCAGGAGGAGTTTATTTGGATGAAGTTAGCCAAATCCATCTAAATCTAAATCTGATAAATCTATGCTATTTTACCTTAAGCCATGTACTACAGACCAGAGACTACTGCTGTGACCCATAATCAAGTACCAGCTAGTCTCCTTGCAATCTAGTCAGTACCTAGGAGGCTTGGAAAATGAGAGGAAGACTCTCTTTGTCCTGGGGCCATGCTGACCACTATGGCTCCTAATCAAGGGAACACTTGGCGCAAACTGTCCTACGTCCCCAAAGTTTTATTTCATTCTGCAGTGGGCAAGGGACCATTTATAGAAGCCCGCAGTGGTTAAGTGAGAAGCCACACATGGTTCAGTCTTTCGGCCCACTGAGTCCCCATCTAAGTGCATTTGTGACCTAGCCTGGAAATGTAACTATAATTTATAAAATTGTTTCTTTGGAAATTTATGTTACATGTAAAAGCTAGTCTTTTTTTTCTTTTTAACTTCTTTCTGTGATATATGCCACCTTCTTTAATCATTATCTAGGCCTTTTGATTCTGCCGCTTACATTTTTTTTCTTCTTTCTTTTGAGGAGGTACCGGGATTGAACCTGGGACCTCATAACTTATATATTTCTTGATCTTCCTCACTCCTACATACAACCAAGTCCAGGCCCCCACAATCTTTGCCTAGAATACAGTTTGGCTAATTTTTTCTCAGTCTTTCAAGTCTCAGTTGTCCCTTTTAGATTATGTGAAGGCTGGCTTGAGGTACTGTAGTTGGCCCAGCATGACACTGATCACACATGACTGTGCTTGCTTGTTTAATTAGTCAGGAGGGGTGGTGTGGTGCAATGATGTGCAACCAAGGCTGCACATTTGAATCCCCAGGGGAGTTTTCTGTGTACTGTTGGTCCCTATCCTTTCATCCCAGGGTGTATATTTCTAAAGAGCTCTTCAGCTATTCACTGTGCTGCCGTAATTGAAATCCACTGATAGAAAGGATACTTATGTGAACACTGGAGTTAGAAAGATCCAGATTCAGATTCTGGCTCTACCACTTTTACTTATTCAACAGATATTTGTGAAAATGCTATATGGTAGGCACTGTGCCAGATGTTAGGAGTATGGATTGGGAATAAGACAGATGGTCTGTGCCTGGTGAACCCCACACTGTAGTGCGTTTCACCATAATATTGTTTCCTCCAGCAGGAATTTACTGTATACACCCTCATGATTTTCTGTTCCTTGTATACATACCACTGGCACTGCTAGTTAATATTTTTAAAAAAATTACTCAATGTGGAATATAGAGCTATTTATAATCATTTAATAATAGGTGAATATTCAGCTCCATGTCACACTGCTAGTAATACAGGGATGAGGGTTTTACATTAATAAGATGATTTATAGTTTCGAGTTTTGATATTAACTAGCACTGAAAACCCCATCTTTGTTTAAGCAGTCAGAAGAGGCAACAAACATGTTTGCCAGATTGTAATTAAAATTTCTACTAGAGGCCAGCAACCCTTCCAGCAGAGAGAATGCAGGCCTGAGACAGGAAGCCAAGTTGCCAATTCCCATTGGCCCAGGTGAGGTGCTTGCTTCCAGCCACACTTTCAATCCCACCCAGAAGAAGAAGTCTTAAGAAACTCTTGGGTGGAAACAATATCACTTCCAATTCATCCCCTCCCACATCCTGGGACCTTCTTTTAAGACTTGCAGGGAAGTTGGAGAATTGTGTTGGAAGGTCTAGAAAAGCAGACCCACTGTACTGCTCCTAGCTGTAGTGTTAACTGTCTAAGCTAGGACAGCATAGGGCATTGGTCTTCAAAGTGGGGTGTTCCTTTTCCAAGGAACAGTATGTGCAAAATGATTCATTGGCATGCAGGAGAACTATTAAGGCTTCTATTTAAAAATTTTAGTAGGGCCTGGGTATGTTTCATGCACAATATACATATTTTGGGTGTATACACCTGGAAATTTTCTACTCTCTGGGTTATACAATTAAAGAAACACCCCTATAATGGCCCATGAGGCCTTGTGACCTTATCTTCTGTTATTAGTGCCTCCCTGTTTCCCACCCCTTCATTTTGCTTCAGCCCTTCTGGCCTTCTTGCTGTTTCTTAAACAAGACAGGCATACTCAGAGCTTTTGCCCTTTTGCCCAGGTGGTTCCCTCTGCCTTGAATGCTTTTGCCCAGAGATCTACTTTATGCTCTTGGCTGACTTCCTCATTTCTTTAAAGGGGTTTGCTCAAATATATTTTTTCATTTAAATTTTTTTATTTTTATTTTTAAAGAAGCTTTAGATTACATAAATGTTAGGTAAAAAATATAGGGGATTCCCAAATGTCCCATTCCCTCCCCCTTCCACACCTTCCCACATTAACAACATCTTTCATTACTGTGGTACATTTGTTACAATTGATGAACACATATTAAAGCATTGCTACTAACTGTGGACTATAGTTTACATTATAGTCCACACTCTACCCTGCACAATTTTATAGGTTATGACAAAATGTATAATAGCCTGTATCTGTCATTGCAATGTCATGTGGGATACTTCAAATGTCCCAAAGATGCCCCCATGTTATACCTATTCTTCCATCTCCCTCCCCTCAGAACCTCTGGTGGCCACTGCCTTTATATCATTGATAAAAGTTCTTCCATTGCTTGAGTAATGATAAGTCTATAATAGAATAATAATAAGTCTACTATAGTCCATTGTTTATTCCCCAATCTTTGGATGGTGATGCCATGAATTGTTAGTAGAACTACTTTTAATACTCCATAGAAAATAGAAATGAGGAAAGGTATTTTGAATACAGTGCTTGTGACTCAATAGAAACTCTATCGTTGATAGACACGTCTTTCCTCTAACTTGAATAAAGTGGAAGGAAAATCTCCATCATTTGTTCTTGTGTGTTAATGTTCTGTAAATTGGTGGTGTTTCAATAACTTCATTAGTTTTGCTTTATTTAATATATACTAGGGTGCCTACTGGAAAAATGTGTCTGTGCTCTCTTCCCTCCCTCTTTCCAGTTTTTTTTTTCCCTTGACTACACCTTGGGCCTCTTTGGATATTTAATAGTATTTTAAGGGCATAAATTGGGAATAAAAAAAATCACTTAGTGATGGATCACTTAATTTAATCAAAAACTTCAACCAGAATGCATAGATACAATAGCTTTTGACATTGCCTGGCCCTGTGTGGCTCTGCTGTACCCCTCCCCAATGGGGGTGAATCCTGAAGGGAAGGGAGGAGGCAGTGAGGGAGTTTGCTGTGGGGACAGGCATTGTCTGTCATGATAGATGCTCTGCAGGCTGGACCCAATGGAGCATCTGTCCAGACACACCCCTCCTTCTTTCACATAAATAATGCAGCAGGGTGGTAACAATAATGAAGAACAAAATGCTGATTTTGCTGCTCCTCCCCACCATTTTTTTTTTTTTAACAGTGATATGCTATGTAGACAAATAATGAATTACTAACCTCACTTCACTGATGGGGCGATTTAGGCCTCGGTTGATTGTTTTAATCAGGTTCTTATAATGAGTCCATGACAGAGTCCGTGACTACAATACTAATAATACCTAATATTCACTGTGCACTTCCTGTGGGCCAGGCACTCCATTCAGGGCATTATTTGAACAATTTTATTTCATCCTTCTGATAACCTTATTTAGTAGGTACTATTATTAATCACATTTTACAGATGAACATATGGGGACTTGCCCAAGGTTATAGAGTTAATAAATTGTAGAGCTGTGATTTAACCCCAGCCACTGACTAGAGCTGGAGCTCCTTACCCTACTAGGCTAAATTGCCCAAAGACTGGAAAGCTTATTCAGAGCTAGAAATGAAATGGTGCCGCCTGCTCTTAAAGCACCAGATAAGGAGACCATTCACGCACACTTAAAATCATCTGGAAAGTGCGTGGGACTAAACCTTACCATGGGAGGGAAAAAAAGTTTTGTTTCCAGAACAAAAAAATAATTTCGTCTGACTAGTACTTTGTTTGGTGATAGAGGTCATTGACTTATATCTTGTACCGTTTCTTTCTGTCCCCCCCTATGAAATAAAACACATTTCTGCCTCTACCTGTCTAGTTTGCTTGATTTTCTTCAGGCACACTGCCTCAGCTGGTGGGGACTAAGTAAATAGTAGGGTGAGAGTCTAGTTCTCATCTGACATTATTTTTTTAATGCATTTTTTTTTTAAGTTAAAAGAAACTTTATTTTTAGAGAAGAGGTTTACAGAAAAATTTTTCAGAAAGCACAGAGTTCCCACACATCCCCTCCCCAGAGTTTCCGCAGTTATTAATATCTTGCATTAGTGTGGTACATTCATTACAATTGATGGACCAATACTGATATATTATTAACTAAAGTCTGTGGTTTCCGTAAGTTTTATCAAATACATAATGTCATGTACCTACCATTTTGATACCATGTAGAGTGTTTTATGACTATTTTTTTTAGAGAAAATCTGTAAAATTTTAGAAATCCAACAGTGTTAGAATTTATAATTGTAAGAACTTATACAAAAGGCTCAATAATATCCCCTAAGGTAAATTCACTGTTCTCTTTCTTTCACGTGCATTTCCCTGAGTAAAGCAATGGAGGATATAACAGGGATACTATTGGTAAAACATGTTTCTTTCCTGAAGTTGCATGCACTATGGTCTTGTGTGCTAACCACTTTTAACTGTATTTACTATTGGAACTGGAAATAAAGACTTTGATTATAGTTTAGCCAGCTTTTCTCCTCCTGCTCTCCTGTTATTTTTAGTTTAAATTTTTGTTGCAAGCCCTTTCCCATTACTTAATTGACTCTTCAATCACCACTTGCAGTGCACATGTCAGCACTGCCATGGTTGCTAAACACACTCATTGTTGGCACAGTGGCAGTTTCTCTGTGAATTATGGGACTCTCTTAATCACTTTTAATGCCAAAAGTGGGATCCATTCTGGTCCTCTAATGGAAATCTAGGGAGTGTATGTCCATCTCTTTTTAAAGTTTATCCTAATAGCTCTTGGGTGGTCATCGTAAAATTATCCATCTGAAACTTAACAGATTGCAAATGAAATAGGTATCCCACTATTTGTTTTGCCACTGCCTAATGATACCTCTGTTTGAGTCATTGAATACTTTCAAAGCATAACCTTTAAAGTTTTACCAATCTTAACTTGCCACTTGGCATATTCAGTTTTAACATCCAGAAGCAAATTTTGTTTCATGACAAACTGCTTGCCAAACTTTAATTTAGGTCTTCTTAGAGCCGGGGTTCTTAACCTTTTTTTTGTTCCAGAGATCACTTTGCCAGTCAGGAGAAATGAATGCTACTGTAATTAATTTATTGCATACATTTGTAAGTGATGGAAATGCTAGATTTCAGTTAGAGGTCAGAGAAAATAAAGATAATAAGTTGATTTTTTTCAGTTCAAGCTCACTGAACCCCTTAGGGGTCCATGGACCTCTGGTTAAGAACCCCTGCATTAGACGATTATTAATGAACTTGTGAAATGTACAAGAGCTCTTTTTATTGTCCAAAAAAACAAAAACAAAAAACAGAAAACAAAACACCAAAAAACAAAGACCAAAAAACTGTGGCATTGAAATTCAGCAGTATTCTCAAAGACTAGGCATTGTGTTTCTGAGATACTGAAAAATACCCTGTTAATCTAATGATTAACTTGTAATTTTGCCTCTAACTAGTATTGGAAAACATCCTTGACTTTCCATGCTTTTATCCATCTTATTCTTTTAAAAAACAAAACAAAATAAAACTTTAGCTGATTATGGAACCTACCAGTGAATAAACAAATAGGTAAATGCTAAAAATTGCTTTAAAATCCGTTTTAAGTTGTTTGAAGCTGGATGTATATTTGTTCTTTTGCTTTATAGCATTTATCTTTTTAATAGCTGTTACTTGAGCTAGTAATGTTTGGCAGTTATACATACTAAAATTATAGTGATTGAGTTTTGGTTGTTATATCACTTATTTCTTGTGATTGATTGTTCCTATAGTTTTCTCCCCCTCTTTTTGATTTGATATTATTATGATGATGGAGTGTCTAAACTTAAGGAGTCTTGCCAGCATGTGGCAAAATGAAGCACAACCTGTCCTATGAAGAAAAACAAATTTCAGTTCTGGTGCCTGCATCTTAAAATGATTGACTGCATATTTGGCTAAAGAGTAGATTTTTCTTCTTTTTTTAAATTCTGAAATTTAATTCTCTTCTCCAGGTGACCAAAGCACTCCATAAAAATGCTAATGGTATGTGTTGATGAATTTTTCAAAAAGCAGTAACTAAGGTCTTTTCAGCAATCTTTTTGTTGATTTTTAATTTAATTTTATCTACATAATATATGTGCATGGAATTAAAAAATCAAATGGAGGGAGCAACTGTAGCTTAGTGGTTGACACCTTCCCACGTACAAGGTTCTGAGTTCAATCTCCAGTGCCTCTACCCACCCCCCAATCTTTATCATTATTTTTAAATAATTGTTTCCTGTTCCATCTCTCCCATCCTTGAGTCTCACTTTCCAGAGGCAAACAGCTTTAACTTTGTAAGCCATTTCTTTTGTTATTTACCTCAGTATTGCTAAAGAATGTGCTTGTGTTTCTAGTTTTTATTTTAGACAATCTTTGTGGACTTCATCCAATGATAGATAAAGATTTAGCCTTTTTTATATCACCTACTTTCTCCTCCATCTTTTTTCATGTAATCACAGTTTGTAGTTAAATCGATATTGGATGTTCATATTAGTATGGCAATATATATATATTATCTTAGCTGAACCATTTATTTTATTATGATTTAATTCCCTTTCTTGTACAACTTCTTCAGTTTCTTTCCTGGAATTAATAATTGTCTCTTCGCTTACCTTTTTATGTTCCTATTTCTAAATCAGTGTCACATTCTCCAGCAGAGCTATATGAGACTCCTCTCAATGTAGTGGTGAAATATCAGGTAATCTATAAATCACTCTTAGTAGTTTCCTTCCTGGAAGCACTTGTTCTGAGTTACTGTCTAGACCTGCCATGTACCCGTTCAAATGCCTTCCCTTTCATGGTGCCCTGGGTGTCCCCTCAGCCTCTCTTCTGTGTTAGAGGTAATTTTTCATGGGTTCTTGCTTGGTTCCCTCTCTCATTTGTGGAGTAACTTCCTGAGAAAGGGCCTTTGGGAAGTAAATGTTTTGATGCTGTGCATGTCTGAGAATGTTTTTATTTTGCGTGCATGTTTGAGTCATAGTTTGGCTAGGTACAAAATTTTAGGTTCTAGGCCATTTTTTCTCAAAAATTTGAAGACATTGCTCTATTGTCATTCAACTACCAGAAAAGAAGCCTGAGCTAACTTAAAGTGTACACTAAAGTATAAACCAGCAGGATCCTTTAGGGTTGTTATTGGAACAATGCCTTCTGAAAGATAAGGATACGAAGTTGGTTGAGGGAATATAATTTTTCTCCCATATATTAAATAAATATCATGCGCATAATGGAAATTTATTGGCTCATAGTTTTAAGGTTAGGAAGAGCCTAAAATTGAGGGATCAGCAAAGTAATGCTTTCTCCTTGAAGACAGTGGCATTCTGGGGCTGGCTGCTGGCAGTCCTTGGTCCTTGACTTTCTGTCACATGGTAATGCACATGGTAGTGTCTTCTCTTTTCTCCTATGGATACCAGAGTCCATTGACTTGCATTGACTTGTGACTGCTCTCCCTGGCTTTCTCTTTCTCTCTCTGAATTATACTCTGTTTATAAAGGACTCCAGTAAACCAGATTGGAGCCCAACCTGGATCAGTTGGACCATACTTTAACAGAAGTAACATCTTTAAGAGATCGTATTTACAGTGGGTCCATACCTATCGAAATGTGGACCAAGACCAAAAACATATCCAAACTGGGATACACACTTCAATTCACCACATAAAAACATTAGAAATTTTAAAATAAATATATAACTATCAATAGAGAATTTCTTGGATTGTTCCTCTTCTTGACACACCTTGGGCTAAATGACAAATTTTTGTGGTAATAGCCCTTTGTGTTTGCATTTTAAAGCTCTTTATCTTGATATTATGATTTTCTAGATAATACTTTTTAGAAGCCAAATGGATTTTAAATTGATGTGATATGTATGTTATAATATTTGGACTTTTTGACTTAAAGTTTTCATAACATAAAATGGAGTCTGCAAATGATAAGCCATTTCTTTTTATTGCCGATGTAAGTAAAGGATATATATGTAAAGAATAGAATCATCAAATTGGATTTTTTGGAAATAAAATAGTACCCCCTTTAAAAAAAAAAGATTTTATTTATTTATTTCACCCCACCTCCCTTGTTGTTTGCACTTGCTGTGTCCTGTGTCTTTAGGAGGCCCCGGAAACTGAACCTGAGGCCTCTGATGTGGGAGGGAGGCACCTAATTGTTTGAGCCACCTCTGTTCCCTGCTTTGTTGTGTCTCTCATTATGTTTTTTCTTCTTGTGTCTCTTGTTGCATCAGCTTGCTGTGCCTGCCCATCACATCAGCTCGCTGTCTTGCTTGCTTTCTTTAGGAGGTACTAGGAATCTCTGCTCCCTGCTTTGTTGTATCTCAATCATTATGTTTTTCTTCTTGTGTCTCTTGTTGCGTCATCTTGTTGTATCAGCTTGCTCTGCCTGCCTATCACGCCAGCACGCTGTCATCTTTAGGAGGCACCGGCAACCCAACCACGGACCTCCCATGTGGCAGGCGGGAGTTCAGTCGCTTGAGCCACATCCACTTCCCAAAATATTGCCCTTTAATGTTGAATCTGATATGAGTTTGTTTTGCACTCTGGTAGAATTTTAAATTATCTTTTAAAAATATCCTTAATAGCAGAAATCAACCATTTTGTTGGGAATATTTTTTCCCAGTTAATTTGCATTGATTTGGTTAACAAGGATTTTCATTCAAGAAAGATTGTCATTCTAACATTTGATTACAATGATTGATATTAGTATAATGATTTAAAATAAGGTAGTCAATAGAAAACACATAAAATGGCCAGAATCAAATCTTAATCCAACTGCTAATTGTTATTAGGAGGCTGTTTAGCATTGGTTACTATGGCTTTTCTTTTGCTTTTATAAATTCTCACAAAAGATAAACTGTTCCTCCTCCTACACTTAAACACACATAAAATTAGCTCCTATTTAATGGTGAAGGGTGTCTTGGAAGATTTATAATTCAGATTTTATAACAAGTCTTATTTTATGATAATTTGCTTTTTTAATTGTGCACCCCCCCCCCCCTTCCCCACATTAATCTTTGGCTGGAAAGAATAAACTCCATTCCTCCATAACACCTAACTGCAAACTGCAACTATAAAGCCATAGACTGTTAAAACAAACATTTCCTCAACCTTATAGCACTGACTTCCTGTTTTTAAAGCTTTTCTGACTTTCCTGAGAAAAAGACCAATATAGCTTTGGTTACATCCTGTGGTTATTGTCATTTTAAAAAGGCTCACATAAAACAAAACAAAAACTACAGAATATTTCTAAAGCCCTTGAGTATAAAAGTGATTAATGCACCAGAAAAAATGTAAATAGCATTGGATTCATGTGTCATCTTTGGTAGGCCTTCAATAAAAGGTAGTAGAACCAGGTCAGCTTTTAATGTGTTTCTGTTTGTTCTGTGTTTGCTACAATTGGAATGTCAGGAAAATTTCACATTAAAAGACCTGCCCTATTCTGGAAAGATTGTAAAGGAAGCATTTGGCAGTCATTTCCTTTCACTTGTGAGACATGCTTTACATTATAATCATTTAAACATACCACAGAGGCTGCTGTAGGGCATATTTTTCATTGTAGAATTAGCTTGCTCTAGATTGGAGGGGATGATCAGTGTTTAGATTTTGTTAGATTTAATCAAAAGATGTAAATGTTAGAAGTTTTTAGCCCATTTTGTCTTTTATACTAAATTGTGTTTCTTTGTAGCCCAGATAATTGTTTTTCCTAGTCAGTTAAAACTAAAATCCAGAATAGACATTGAGCATTTGTCTTCACAACAGTCTCACTCACCTCTAATCCCTTTTTCCCCAAAGAAACCACCCTGGTTTGTTTAGATAGAACATTCTTGAAACTGTGCTTTTGATTTTTATTGTAGCCAGTGTATTCAGTGTTTGAGTGCATATTTTGAACTAGATTGTTCTGAAGTAAAAGCACATTGTTTTAGACAGAAATTTACTGGATCAGTAATGCTACCTGTGATGTTGAACTTGGCACATGATACTCATTTAATGTTTCAAAACATCTAAATTTATATTTTCCTGAAGTAGATGTGTGTGGGATTAAAAAAAAAAAAGTTTACTGGCGGCGTATTATCAGAGAAAACATTTATAATCAGGATAAAAAAATAAAAGGTGAAGCAATGTTTTAATAATGCCTAATTAATGACTAATTTTTAAATTCTTGATATAATAATTCCAGTTGAGGTTTTAAGTTGTCTTACAAAGCTTCCTTTCTTTAAACTTAGCTGAATCACCTCAATTATTTGATCACATATTGTATTGTCAGTCCAAAGTACCTGAGGAACCTCATTCTGAACAACACCCCACCAGGGTTTGGAGTCCCTGTGCTCTTTCTTCCACAAAACTCAGTTGTTGTTTTTTTTAAACCCATAATACTTTATATATTTTAACCCTTTCAAAGTATCGCTCTATTGGAACTCAGTTACATAATCTGACCAAAACTCTAGTGAGTTTTTTTAAATGTATTTTTATTTATTTTTAAAAGATACTTAGATTAAGATACTTGGATTAGAAAAGATACTTAGTGAGTTTTGAAATAGAGATGAAAATATTGGGGAGCTGATGTGACTCAAGCAGTTGAGCACCTGCTTCCCACATGGGAGGTCCCAGGTTTGTTTCCTGGTACCTCCTGAAAAGAAAAGAAGAGAAAACGGAAGGAGGAAGGGGGAAGGGGGAAGGGGGAAGGGAAAGGAAAGACAACAAACAACAAGCAAACAAATGAAAAAACCAACTCGGGAGAGCCTATGTGGCTCAGTGGTTGAGTGCCTGCTTCCCACATATGAGGTCCCGGGTTTAATCCCAGACCCCTGGTACCTAAAAAAAAAAAAAAAATTTATTGAAGTATATATATCATTCATACATGAACATACATAAACTATAAAGCAATGCCTTCTTAGAGGTTTCTCTCCCTCTCCTCTTTCCCCTCTTCCTTGCCTTTCCACCCCTTCTCTTTCAGTTCCTTTAAGGCTTATTTCAGTTCCTTTATCTATGAGAGGGCTGCACACTTAAAAACTAAAACCTCCAGTCCTGACCTCTGATTGGCTTATTATGTAAGAAAAGTTTGCTTGTGAGTGTACACTAGGGTTTAGTACTTCTCCTGTATATTCCTGTAAAAGGGAGATTTGATACTGCAAGTTGTTATTTTCTATTAAATAACAGTTTAAATACCTCTTAGCATTTTATCACTCTTACATATATGTTTAGGGCTGTGTTGGAAGATCAAACAAAATGGACAATTGTAATTAGTGTTCAACCTTATTGTACTTTCATATTTAATTTTGAAGTATATGTTGTTTATAGTTTTACTAAAGGTTAGCCTGGCCTTATTTTTGAATCTGATGTTATGAGGATATCTTTTTTTTTT
>JAQZBX010087541.1:0-12857 GCA_029593785.1 Cabassous unicinctus
TTTTTACTGGGAGGTCCCGGGGATCGAACCCAGGTCCCTCCATATGGCAGACGGACGCCCAACCATTTGAGCCACATCCGTCCCCCCTCAATTTTTATTTAGATGGATGCTGTCCTGTTCTGAATATTAATATTAAAATTCAGAGCTCTCAATATTCATGTGGATTTACTTTTACTAGTGATAATAGCTAATATTTGTTGAGCTCTTCCTTTGCCAGGACCTGGGATTACTGCTTTTTTCTCATGCATTAGCCTGTAACAAATTCTAGAAGGTAGGTAGTTAATATCCTCATTTTGCAGACAAGGAAACTGAGGCTTAGGGAGTTAAGTGGGTTGTTCAGAGTTATTTGGCCAGTAGGTACAGAGAGCTGAGAATGGAGGCCAGGTTGTCTGCCTCCCTTCCTGAGCATCAGCCTCAGGCCCGGGAGCCTGGGCTCATCCTCCACATTTGGGGAGCTAAATATGCAGCTGGGGGTGGGGGGGTGTAGAGGAGAGACTTGTGACTGGAAAGGAGTGTCCTAACCACCCTCCCACCAGTTTCCCTGGTGTTCAGACTTCTTCACTCCTCCACCCTGGGTCCTGCTCTCCCACAGGAAGCTCTCCGTGTTCCTGGCAGTGCTCATCTGCCTGCTGACCTCGTCCCTCATCGTCTTTTTCCTGTTTCCCCGGACCATCGCTGTGCAGCCTGCGGGCCTCAACTCCTCTGCAGTGGCCTTTGACATGACTGGTATCCACCTCAACATAACGGTGGGTGGATGCCCCTGAGCTCCAGCCCCACCTCCCAGCAATGCTTCACTATAGTCTTTGCCCAGCCCTGTGACTCTCAGTATGGGTAGCCGGGGGCCTTATAGCACCCAGAGGGTGTTGGGGGCCAGGGGAGAAAGGCGGCAGCCATGTGCCCTGTAGCAAATTGTGTAGAATTGGCACTTTACATGAGGGATCAGAATTGGTACCAGGTAGATAAATCATTGGGTGCAGTGGAGGATGGGGGTGCCTGAGACTCCCAGGATGGGCAGGACTGAATGGAGAGCAGCCACACATGGTGAGACTGAAAGGTAGTGCCTTGCCATGAAGAGCCCCTCCGATGGCTCCCTGGTATGGTTCTCTGCAGCTGAGGCCCATGATGGGGGTTAGGGCTTTGTTAGGCCAGGAAGTCTGGTTTTTCCAATAGTTTGGCTTCTCCCCTCCCAGGATGACCACCCTCACCCCTCCCTTTCCTTGTCTCCATCCCCAGAATATCTTGAACATCTCCAATAGCAACTACTACCCCATCACAGTGACCCAGCTGACCATCGAGGTTCTGCACCTGTCCCTTGTGGTGGGACACATCTCCAACAGCCTCCTCCTGCACATTGGCCCTTTGGCCAGTCAACAGGTGACTCCCCATTCCCTGGCCAGCCCTGCCCACCAGTGTGCGGGTGTGGCTGTTGGTGGGAAGCCGGCAACCAGAGTTGGGGCTAACCCTGAACCCATTTGGTTGGCAGATGTTTTATTCAGTAGCCAGCAGGATATGGGATGAAAACACATAGTGAGTATCCTTTGATCTCTTTTCCCTTAACCTCTTTCCCAGGTTGGAAATCCAGTTAATACCCAGATTGTTTAGCAAATGCAGCCTGTGTGTGGCCTGCCCTCTTGTGGCCAACGCTGCAATGTGTAAGGGTTCAGAGTCCCCAGCCTCTGCCTGTTTGGACCTAGATTGGACCAAAAAAAACTTGGAGTTTAGTTAATCTTTACAATAGGTGACCTTGAGTCTTCAGCCTGAATCGCTGAGGAAGATGGGTGTCTTGCTTTCTGCCCAAGATGGGGCCAGCAAGTGCCTAGATTAAACACATGGGGGATGGGGGAGTGATATTGCAGCAAGTGTGCCATGGTCAGCTTAGGGAGAAGGGGTGGGAGTGGCATCTTGCCGGTCCCTGGTCCCTGATGGACGGGACCAGTGGGGAGAAGGCTGCGACCTTTGGTTCTCCTCTCAGCTTTCTGACAGGCTGCTTAATGAGAAACGTGGTCCCATGTTCAGTCTCTCTCTATCTCTCTCAGCAAAATATGTACCTGGCTGAAAATCAAAGTCCATCATGTGCTTTTGCACATCCAGTAAGTAGAACTTGGGGCCCTGGTCTCCCCTCCCTGACTTCTAATTCCTAACCCACCTCAACCCCATCTTATTGGGGTAAAAGACTCAGACTCATCTAAGCCAACCCCATGAATCTTTGTTGGCTCTTGGGAATAAACAAGTCCATCCCCTTCTCTAGGCCCTGTCTTACTTAAAAACTATCAGTGGTGACAGCCACAGGGTGGTCTGGAAGCTACTGGAACACAGATGGGGCAGCTGTCCTGGTGCCTTGGCAGAGTGAAGGGCAGAAGGCAGGGGGGTGGCATGTATGAAGGCGCAGTCCCTCCTCAGCAGAGCAGGGCCAACTTTCTCTTCTCAGACATGGCAACAAAGCCTCCTTCCTCTCCAGGGGTACCCTGACCTGTTCCTACCTGAGCCACTCAGAGCAGCTAGTTTTCCAGAGCTATCAGTACGTGGACTGCCGAGGAAACACATCAGTGTCCCACTTGCCGGTCCCTCACCTGCCGTGACCTGCCATTGTGCCCAAGGATGGACTGTACTGACTTTGCCAAAGGAAAAACCCTGTCTCATCATATGCTCGTTGCCCCCCTGCCACACACAGACATACCCACTCACATCCTCTGATTTTCCACAGAAACAGAAGCCTGACTCTTACACGGGCCAGAGCCCAGAATCACATTCTGCCCTTGGTCTGTCTTGAGGAAAGGCTGACCCTGAAGTTTTCCTCAGGGCTTTCAGAGTCCCCAGAGTAACACCTGTCCTATCTGTGCTGAGCACTCTCGTCCGGCTCCTCTGGAGCAGGCTTTCCTCCTGCCTGAATGTGGAGAAAGCGGTCATCTCATCTGGCCCTTAAAACATGTGCTTTTCAAGTTTTCCACCCGGTGATAGGAAACTGAGTTTGGGGACATCCAGTGTTGTCTCCAGGCCTTTTTAGGGGTCCATAGATGTTCTTCTGTCTCTCCCTGCTTTCATCATGTGACAAAGTGATGGTATCTTTCTCTCCTAGTAACTTGGCCAAGGCCCTTTGGCCCTGTGCCCTTCATGGTTAATGACTGTCCCAGATTCCTAGGAAGATAGCACTGTTCTCCAACTAAAGCTCTTCTTCTCCACAAAATAGTCTTCTATTCTTCACAACAAGAGCCAAAATAGTAGGGAATTGGAAGGGATGGGTGGGGGGAAGGCAGGCAGCCAGGCCTTCTCTTGCCCCTCCTCCCTGGGAGACTTACACTTTAAGAAAAAAAAAAAGCCAATGCAGGGTTTGTGGCTGATGACGAACCCATAACCCTGACCCCGTGTGGATGGACACTGGCAGGTCACACAGTGGTGTCTTTGCCCCCAGAGGACCCAGCCTTGCATTCCCCCTGAAAACCTACAGAGATGAAATAATCAGTATCCATCAGTGTCTAGTCCACCCCCAGCTTTGCAGGAGGGCGCAGCCGGTGCTTCCAGAGGTCTCTCCTCTCCTCCCGGCTTTCACAGTATGGAGCAGCATATCAGCACCTTGGATGGTCTACACCCTCTCCTCCTTCCTGTCGCTCAGCTGGGGCTAAGCACCAGATAGCCCCCCACGTTCCCACTGGGCTCCAAGTGGAGCTTGTCTCTGTTCTTTAGCTGAGCAGGAATGGTATTTGCTTGCTAAAGGGTGGCTATAGTTTATATCATTCTGACAGGGGAGAGATGAGCATAGGTGATGGTGGAAGCAGAATTGGAAGTAGGATGGATGGAAAGGGGAAGGTGGCAGAACCCGGTACCTCCCAGGCTGGGGGAATGAGCTGAAGGAAGGAGCCCATGCTGTCTCTGAGCCCTCATGGCTGCATAACTGGGGTTCGGTGGTGCCAGCAAGAACAGGAGAAGTCAGGGAGGCCAGACCGGAGCTTCTGCCATGTGTAGGTCACCAAATGTAAAGGATTTATATTGTATTCAATAAACTATAATGTTTAAAAAATAAGTCTCCTGTGAGTGGGAAAGGAGCTGGTGGACATTCCTACATCTTAATGTCCAGGCATCAAGGTCTCTTTCCCTAGGCCCCTGAGCCCCTCTGGTAACATGTCCCGCTTTTCTGGCTTTCACTGACTCACTCTTTTTCATTGTATAACTCTAAGATCCCTTCCATGATCCCCTCAGGAAGCACACTTGGATTATACTGAGTTGGGATTACCTCAGCCTGACTCTAACAGTGACGCTGTGCAAGCTACAATGAAAGGACCTGATGGATCCCTTGGACCCAGATCCAAGTGACTGAGAGTGACTGAGGCAGCTTTTCTCTGAGAAGAGCAGAGGGAGCTGAAGCCTGCCCCTCAGGGTCCCCAGCCCTGCTCCCTCCTCCACCTTGGATTGGGAAGGGGAATGCATGTGACATTTGCTTTTTTGGAGCCTCTTGGTCTTTTCTGCAGAAAGGAAGTGCTGAGAACCAGGGAGCGAGAGGCCTGTGCATTTTAATAGTCAACTTCCCTTCCCCTTCTCAGGGTCAGGTTTCCTGTGCCTGAGCCAATAGCCCACCTTTCCTCTGAGCTATTCACCCCCATCCCTGAGCCCCATCTTCCATTCAGCAATTGAGTACCCACTGTGGGCCAGGCACTGCACTCAGCTTGGGGGAGTCCCTGCCTGCCGCCTCCCTTTCTGCTGCAGCCCCAGGCCTGCTCTAGTGTGATGTGACCCCTCCCTCCCCCAGCTATATATGAGTAAGCATGGGCTTGGGGGAAAGGGATGGCTCCAGTGACCATCATAAACTGGAAGCCCCTGACCTGTCATTGCTGAACAGGGGACAGTAGTGGAGTTGTAGAATTTGGGAGGGGGGGGAGCCTAAGGCCAAGTTGTCCCATTGGCTTTGCCTAGAGAAGCATGGAATTGCCATGCACTCTCACCTCCCACCCTCTCCATTCCTTCATGGGTCCTCTTGCCCCCTTCCCCTCATCCCAGTCTCACAGAACTCACCAGTGTCTTGGTTCTTTCCAGAAAGAAATCACATTCTATTCCTGGCTAGCCTTTCTAGAGTGGAGGGGTGATGGATTTTGGAGTGGAGATGTTGCTGGAGGGTGAGAAGGGGTGTCTTGCTAATTGTCTTGGAGTCTATCTCTGGATCACCACTGCTGTTTGTAATTTGTCGACTGAGAAGAGCGAGAGACAGTAGGCAAATTAGGTTAGTTAGAAGTTTCTGGGCCTGCCAATTTTCAGAACATTGTGTTAGACCAGATGAAGTGAAATGTAGCAACCCAGTCCTCATCCTGAAAGTGCTAGTAATCAGGTTCTCTCAGCTTTTCCTTTGCACCTGTTTCAGAGAACCCTTTCTTGCAAACTCTTGCCATTTTATTTTATTCTCATTAAGAGTTATCCTAGAGTTGATGGACTGCTTTGAGCTAGGATTTATGCTAAGTGCTTGTGGTGCCTTCTTCAACTGCCATGTTGAGTCCTCATGACACATTTAAAAAGGAGGTGGAATTATCATTCTCAGGCTCAGAGATTAAATCATGCTCCCAAGGAGTAGCAACCCTGAGACTTGCAGCCTTCTGATAGCAGGTCTTACCCTTCTGCCTGCTCCAGCAGCCTCTATCCCAGTCAGGGCTGAGAACAGCCCCTTTACATCACTTTTGTGGCACCTGTCCTATCTTTCCAAATAGATGGGCAGCCCCTCCTTTTATGCTTAGTGCTGAGCAAAAGGCCCTACCCAGACATTTTTATGGAGGCATGGAGTGGAGAAATAGGCCATACAGAAATGACTTGGAAATCATTCCAGCCCCTTCCCCCAATTTTCACCAAGGAAGCTTCTCTAGACTTCTTGCACACGTATGCACAAGCACACTCTCAGACACTCAACCAGAGTTCATCCATCTTTCATGCTCTATGTCTCTGTCTCTGTCTTACCGAGAATCCTCCGAACTTGGTGACTTTGGGTGGGTTAGATTGACATGGGTTCTTGGGACCTGATGATGAAACAAATCACAAGTTACTCATCTGCCAGTTTCCAAGGATGGAACAAGGCAGAGCTAGGCTGCTTACCATATGTCTTGAGGGAGAGAGGTATGGTGGGCAGAGGCACGTGTCTATGGGATCAAGACACAGACTGAGCTTGCCCTGAAAATTCTCAACTAGGAAGTTGAGGAAACACTGTGGTTTCCCTGTTCCGGACTCGACAAGTTTAGTTTATCTGTTAAATAGCCTACAACTGTCTGACCACTTCCACCCTGGAGGAGGAGCTGACAACTTCACCAACCTCTGCAGAATTTGACAGGCTTCTTTGCACCCCTAGCTTAGAAACAAACCCACACCAGAAGGAGTGGCCAGGGAGGCAATAAAGACCTAAAGACTGAGAGGATGCTGGGGAGGGCCAGAGAGGGAGGGGTGGCAGATGTAGTCGGGACTACATGGCTGGGATGGGATCGAGGGGCGCTGTCCTCACCTCCTCCTCCCTGCTCTCTACCGGGGCTGGGGAGGGTTTTCAGCTCCCCTTGAAATCTGTTGGATTGCCCTCCAGCTTGCTGGCTGTCCTGGGGTGGCTTTGGCGGCACTGGCGGTTGCAGTGGTAGTGGCTGCGGTACCTGCGGCTCCTGAGATGCCTGGGGCCTTTTCTCAGGTTGCTCTTCTTCCTCCAGTTCCTGGCAAGAAAGCCAAAGCATGTGGCATCCGCCCTCCCCACCCAGACAGGCATCTGCCAATAGAGAGGTGGTGGGGAAAGTCTGTTCCCTGGAGCTGGAGGCTGAAGCTAGGGACCTGAACTATCTCCCCCGACCCTCCACAGTACCCAAGGGCTGTTTCCATGGAGACAGTGTCCCCCAGTGCAGCTCCTGCCCAGGAAACAGCAGTGCTCTGAGACCTACCTCCTAGCTTGGGAGCAGGGCACTGAAAACAGTTTTCAGAGCCAGAAGATATGGAATAATTCCTTGGAAACACTTTGAAACAGCAACTGCCAAATAGAAATCTAATGCAGGCCACGTGTCTAAAATTTTCTAGTAATCACATTAAAAATAAAAAACAAATGAAACTAATTTTAAGAGTAGATTTCATTTAACCCCATATATCCAAATTATGTAATCTGTAAAATTTACAGTTGAAAACGTAGATTCACATACCCAAGTTGTTCCACACATACTGAAAAGTTTTTCAATCATTGAATCAAGTATCCTTTTTTAAAATTATTTTTTCTTTTTTACCTTTTTTTTTTGAGTATCTGTTTTTAAATTTATATTTTAATTAAACTCTTAGAAAATTTAAAATTCAGTTCCTCAGTCACATTGCCACATTTCAAGGGCTTAATAGCACTGGGGCAAATGGCCCCTGTATTGGGCAGCACACCTTTAAAACCACCCAGGTAAAATGCACAGAGTTCTTATTTGAAACAATGAAATGTTTTGGTAACGGATGGTGGTGATGGTAGCACCACATTGGGAACATAATTAACAGCACTGAAATATGTATCTGAATATGGTTAAAAGGGGAAATGTTGGGTTGTGTACAGTAATAGAATAAAAGATTAAAAAAAAAAATCCATGAAACTGCACTACACAAATAGTGAACCTAAGTTAAACCATGGACTATAGTTAATTGTATAGTTACAAAAATGTGCTTTCATCAATTGTGACAAATGCCCCACACCTATGCAAGGTGTTAATAATAGGAGGGTATATGGGAATCAGGTATTTTAGGCATGATTATTCTGTATGCCCACAACCCTAAAGAGAAATAAGTAAATAAATAAATAGAAAAAGAAAACCTCCCAGGCCTGACCTGCCCAGCCCAGCCCACCACCCCCACTCTGCCATCACCCCCACCTCCCTGGCTAGTACAACCGCAAAGCTGAGTCAGATGATTACCACACACGCGCGCGCACACACACCATGTACAGTCAATCCAAGGGAACTCCAAGTGACCTTGCTTTCCTCCTACCCCCAGCATTCTTGGGATAGCAGATAGCTTCCTAGGGATTTGTCCTCCTGCCCCATGTCCCTCCTGCCCCAGGAAGGACCCTGATGAACCTGCTCCTGTTGCTTCTGCTGCTGGTCCAGCAGCCACCTCCTCCGATCCAAAGCCATCTGTCGGCGCCGGGCTTCCCAGTGGTAGGCGCTACCCATAATGACGGGTGGTGGAAGGCAGACCAGAGGATGCTGCCACTGCCCCCACCACCTCTGTTTCCTCCCACCCCAACCCCAGTGCCTGTAACCAGAACCACCTCATAATGTGGCCACTACCAGGGCAACTGGGCAATGACCCCTCCCCGCCTTGCTGGGAGGGAGGTGTTCTTCCCAAGCCTCCTAGAGAACGTCTGCAAAGTACCTTCCCCTCCGGGGTCCTGAGAGGTAGAAGACACATTCTCACCTTAGCTTTGGGGCTCAGGTGAGCCCCCAGGACAATTCCAAAGTGAAGTCTGCTCACTTTTCCCTTTGGCTTCTTATTCCCACCCTTCCCAGTTTTCCTGCATCTTCATCTGACCCTCTGTTGAGGCTTCCCTCCCCCTTTCCCCAAGGTTTTTGGAATTACCTTTCCCTCAGCCCTCTCTCTCCTCCCTCTGCTAGTAAATGTCTGTGCTGGGTCAGGGGGCAAGAAAACAACTCACTGGAGTCTGAGCCCCCCAGAAAGCAAGGTGGCCTTAGAAAATGCCCTTGTCTTGAGGTTTATGATGCTGGGCTCAAGCCTAGGGTCTGCTTCTTCCTGTGACCTTGGGGACCCTGCCTAACCTTTCTAGGTCTCAGTTTCCTTGCCTGCAGAACAAGAAGGGTAATACTTGTACCTTCACAGAACTGAGATAAGGATCAAATGGATTAATGCATGTGAAATGTTTAAGATAAGGTGTAGAATTGTTCAGCTACAGGTTGGTATATGTTGTAATTATTCCTTCCTGACTCTTCCAGGGTTTTTCATCCCTAGTAGATGGAGTGACCAGGAGGGCTTTGGGGGGTAAAGGACTGTGTACTTTCATTTAATTTTTAATTTTAATTTTAAATTGACCTACCTCCTACACACACACACACACACACACACACACACACACACACACACACCTTTACTAACAGAAATAAATCTTTCTGAAAGCAGCAGAGTCTAGGTCCAGCCTTGAGGCTGGGGGCAGGGGAAATGTGTAGGTGAAAAAGAGGCTTCAAACCCAGCCCCAGAGCAAACACAGCCTCCAGTGTGGTGGGGACCGCAGAGCCGCCCTTGAACCAGAGGATGAGTTCCTGGAGAGCCTATCAACACAACTCTGGCAGCTGTATAGTAGAGTCAGCATGAGTTTTAGAGTCAAACAGACTCAGGTTCAATTGTTGCTGTGTCACCTACTACAAGTGGCAGCACTTGGGTGGGTGGCTTGGAGTTTCCTGTGAAGGTTTTTGGAAGACCTGAGAAAGTACCTGGAAAGTGCCTGCCCTCCCAGCGGGCACCCCAGCTAGGGTGGGCTTGTGGGACAGGATGGGAGTCCCAGCTCTGCTGCAGGGCCTGTCGGGCGCTGAGCCACTTTCTCCTCCTTTGTAAAAAGATACACAAGGGTTTCCTGATGCAAAAGATGAAGCCGAGGCTTATTACTCAGTGGAAGCAGCCCATTAATATTCATATAAACTAAAAAAATAGATAAAAAGCAGTGATAAGAGGAAGAGAAAAGCATTCGATAATTAAAAGGACAAGGAAGGAGTTGAGTTCTTTTTTGCATCACTTCCTCTCTCACTTTCTCTTTTATTCTCCTCCTACCCAGGGATCTCATGGGATGGGGGAGGGGACCTGGGCTGAAATGGGGGAAATGTTTCGAACTCTCTGAGCCAGTTCTCTTGACAGATTTACAGAGTGAATCTCCCCTTTCCCAATCTCCCCCGTGCACACTACCTCTTTTAACCCTGCCTCTGACCCCAGGCTTCCCAGCCCACTCTACCCTTTCCGGTCTGGATTTTAAAACTCCTATTGGGCTTCAGGGAACTTCCCATGCTGTCACCTGATAATAGCCACTTGCATGTTTGCATTGAAAGAAAAGAGCTACTTATTATTCAAAACACAGAATCTTTATTTGTGGAAGGAGCAAAGTGTAGTGTTTAGAAGCAAGGGCCAGGGGGTCGGATGTAGCTCTGTGGTTGAGCACCTGCTTCCCACGTACGAGGTCCTGGGTTCAATCCCTGATACCTCCTTAAAAATAAAATAAAATAGAAGCAAGGGCCAGGTAAGTCCTGTGAAATTCCAGCTCCATTATTTATTAGCTGTGCAAACATGGTCAAGTTGCTATGAGTTCCCTCACTTGCAAAGCAGAGATAGTAATACCTCCTTTCCTAGAGGTGTTGAGATGATTAAAGGAAATAATCCATGTCAAGCACAGGGTTCAATAAAGGAGGTGTAACTGTTGGGGAATTTGATGTAATTATGAATTCCAAAAATATAATTGGATCATGCCTGTAATCTGATCTGTTAATCTGGGCATGATTGAATTATGATTAGGGCGTTGACTGGGCCATGTCAGTCAGTAGGGCGTTGAGCCCCACACCCTGGTGGGTGGGGAATTGAATATAAAAGGCAAGACAAAGAACAGAGTTAAAGCAGTCTTTGAGAAGCAGCTTTGATGTTGGAAAGAAGGCCCCAGGAGAAGAGAAGTAAGCAGTTCACCTAATAGTCTACAGCTGACCTTGTGGAGGAAACAGGAGCTAAGTCCCGAGAGAAACGCAGCCCCGGGAAGAGAGGAACCCCAGAAGCCTGAACCCTGGCAAACGCCGGCAGCTGTCTTGCTCTAACACGTGGCAATGGTCTGTGGTGAGAGAAGAAACATAACACTTTATGGCCTGGTATCTGTGGACTTCTACCCCAAATAAATACCCTTTATAAAGACCAACCCATTTTTGGTATTTCACATTAGCACCCCTTTGGCTGACTAATACACGAGGGTTTTTTATTGTTATTATAATATTTCATGAATCTAAGATGTCATAGATTGTGAAGGAGACCATTATTTTACGGAGGGAGGGAGGGAAGGCGGGAAGGAAGAAAACGCTGCCATGTGACGAGCAACAATGCTTTCTCCTGGAATCAAATGTAAGATACATCCCGGTTTCAGAGATGTAAAAATATGAAAAAATGTGCTTCTTTGAATGGATGAAATCGGGAACCATTATGGAGTATGGCCACCTGGTCTGGGAGCTAAAACATTGGCTATCGACAGGAAGCCTGGGTGCTGAGCCTCGGTCTGTCACCTGGATGACCTTAAACTTTCCTTCTCTGGACCTTGGTTTCCTTGTCTGACAGGTAAATGAAGGATAAACAACTTCAGTGGGAGCTGCTGGGGAGTGACACATTGAGCAGCGGGGGCTGGCTCTGATGCTCACTGCTTCCTACTGCCTGGAAAATAGTTTGGTCTTGACCGAGTTGATGCTACAAAACCCTAGGGGTGGCGAAGTGCAGACTGAGGAGGTGGTTGAGCCAGCCTAGGACCTCTACAGACCGTAATCTGGCTCTATCACTGGACTCAACTCCCAACCTCCTTCAAATCTTTTTTTTTTTTAAGAAAAAAGTATTTTTTTAAATTAAAAATGATAACATATATACAACATAACATTTCCCATTTTAACCACTTTCAAGTATATAATTCAGTGGCATTAATTATATTCACAAAGTTATTCTACCATCACTACCATCCATTATCAAAACTTTTCCATCACTCCAAACAGAAAGTCTGCACCCATTAAGCATTAGCTCCCCATTACTCACCTCCACCCTGGCTCCTGGTATCTTCCTTTTGTCTCTATGTATTGGAATGCTCTAGTTATAACACATGTAAATGAGAACATATTAGTATTTGTCCTTTTGTGTCTGGCTTATTTCACTCAACACAATGTCTTTAAGGCCAGTCTGGGTAGATTTCTGGAGTTATAACTATGCACATATCCCTTGTTACTCCAATCCATTTGTTCCCCAAGTTTCAGATATTGTTAGCAAGAACTGAGATCCTGAAAAATATTATATTCCTTCCCTTCCTTCAGTCATCAGGCCCTATAGTTGAACACGTAGACTTTAATGTGCACATGTATTCCAGGCAATCTTCTACAGTACAGGTTCTGACTTGGTAAGTCTGGAGCCCGATATCCTGCAGTTGTAACAAGCTCACATGTGATGCTGATACTGCAGGTCTAGGATCCACACTGTGAGCAGCAAGGTCATAGCAAAAAGTCCCGCCTCTAATCCCTTCAGAAACAAGGCACATCTAGTGATAACCATGCTGACTGTTGCTAGAATAAACAATCCCCCTGCCCTAAAGACAGAAAGACTGACCGAGTTCTGTTTTGATACATGTAAGTGAATTTTTTTATTTCCTACCTGGGGAAGGGGCAAGGAGCAGGAGAGAAGAATTGGGGGCACGGAAGGGGCAGAGAGGAGGGACAGAAGGATGAAGAAAAATGGTATCTCTGTCCAACAAGGTCTCTTCAATTAGTTGTTGTATTAGTCAGTGTTCTCTCGGGAAACAGAATCAACAGTAGATGGGAAGCGGGTGTGGCTCAGTGGATAGGGCCCCCGTTTACCATATGGGAGGCCCGGGTTCGCGTCCCGAGGCCTCCTTGTGAGGGCACGCTGGCCTGAGCAGTGCGGTGGGCTGATGCAGCAACCTCACGGCAGGAAGCGGGTGTGGCGCAATGGATAGAGCACCCATTTACCATATGAGAGGCCCCGGGTTCGCTTCCCGGTGCCTCCTTGTGAGGGCAGGCCGGCTCACGCAGCGCCGTGGGCTGATGCGGCAAGACCTCACAGCAAGGGGGAGATAAGCAGACACAGAGAAGACACACAGCGAATGGACACAGCAGCACAAGCAGCAAGGGGGGGATAAATAAAATAAAATA
>JAQZBX010087542.1:0-12856 GCA_029593785.1 Cabassous unicinctus
AAATGATACATAAAAATAAGGGGAATTCCCATATGCCCTGCTCTCTACCTGTAACTGTTGGGGAATTTGATGTAATTATGAATTCCAAAAATATAATTTGATCATGCCTGTAATCTGATCTGTTAATCTGGGCATGATTGAATTATGATTAGGGCGTTAACTGGGCCATGTCAGTCAGTAGGGCGTTGAGCCCCACCCCTTGGTGGGTGGGGAATTGAATATAAAAGGCAAGGCAAAGAACAGCGTTGAAGTAGTCTTTGAGAAGCAGCTTTGATGTTGCAAAGGCGGCCCCAGGAGAAGAAAAGTGAACCATTCGCCTGATTGCCTACAGCTGACCTTGTGGAGGAAACAGGAGCCAAGCCCGGAGAGAAACGCAGCCCCGGGAAGAGAGGAACCCAAAAAGCCTGAATCCTGGGCAAATGTCGGCAGCTGTCTTGTTCCAACACGTGACAATGGACTTTGGTGAGGGAAGAAACTTATGCTTTATGACCTGGTAACTGTGGACTTCTACCCCAAATAAATACCCTTTATAAAGACCAACTCATTTTTGGTATTTCACATTAGCACTCCTTTGGCTGACTAATACACTACCCCTCCCATATTTTCCCACATTAACAACACATTAACTATCCTTCGTTAGTGTGGTACATTTGTTACAATTGATGAACACATTTTGGAACATTGCCACTAAGCATGGATTATAGGGCCCTGAATCTCAACAGAGTTGCAACACCTACTCTCCAGTTCATTGGACTTACCCAGGATAACTCACAAGGAGATGATGGTAGACAATGACCATCCCAAGGAACAGAGAGAGTCTGAAACTGCAAGCAAGATCGTCCCATCCACCAGCCTCATGGGATCTAAGCCCCTTCTCAATCAGAGGTAGAGTGGGCATCACCATCCCAGAATCCTCAGGATTGGGGAATGAACAATAGGCTAGAGTAGACTTACTGTTATTCAACTATAGACTTATTGTGATTCTAGTAATGGAAGAACTTCTATCATTTATGTGGAGGCAGTGACCACTGGAGGTTCTGAAGGGAGGGAGAGGAAAAAATAGTTGTAATACAGGGGCATTTTCAGGAGTTGGAATTTTCTTGAATGACATTGCAAATGACAGATACAGGCCATTATATATCTTGTCATAACTTACAAAACTGTGCAGGAGAGAGTGTAAACTACAATTTAAACTATAATCCATGCTTAGAGGCATACATTATAAAAAATTTAACTTCCAGGTTTTCTTGAAGAACGGGAAACTCTAGTAATACAATGCCCACCTTCTCACATGGCAACCACTAGCTGGCACTGAATTGCAAGGCTCTGTTTAATCAGTGCCCCACCTCCCTTCTACCTACCTTCAGCCTCCTCCCTCCACATATTCTTCTGTTGGCACTTTTTACAACAGCATTATTGAGTTATAATTCATGTGCAACAAATTTGACATATCTCATATATGCATTTTGGTGAGTTTTGACATAATTGTACACTTGTGAAATCATTACCATTATCAAGATAATGAACACATTTATCATCCCAAAAAGTTTTCCTTGTGCCTCTTTACAATCCCTCCCTTCCAACCAGGAAACCACTGACTTGTTTTCATCACTATAAATTAGTTTGCCTTTTTTAGAATTTTATGTAAGCAAAAATCATATACTATATACTCTTTGTTAATCTGGCTTCTTTCACTCAGCAACTCAGCACAATTACTTTGAAATTTATCCACATTGTTCTTTGCATCCACTCATTCCTTTTTATTACTTTTTTTGTTTTGTTTTTGGCTGAGTATTATTCCATTGTATGGATGTACCACAGTTTGTTTATCCATTCCCATGTTGATGAACTTTGGGGTTGTTTCCTGTTTTAGGCTATTACAAATAAAGCAGCTATGAATATCCATGCATAAGTTTTCATATGAACATAAGCTTTCAGTTCTCTTGGGTAAATATTTAGGAAAGGAATAGCTGGATCATATGGTTAGCGTATGTTGACTATTTTAAGAAACTGCCAGATAGTTTTCCAAAATGGTTGTGCCATTTTACATACCTACTAGCAGTGTATGCACATATCAGCCACTTGCTGAACATTTGAATTTACAATCGATTTTTTTATCTGGTGGTTGACATGACAAATCTGTGAACAAAGACTGGAAGCAGTGAATGTGTGGAGGCCACAGGGAAGCTGTTTTTTGTTTGTTTTGACATAGAATGGTATAATATTACATTTATATGAAACATCAACATGTTCCAAGAACTTTCAGAGATTACATTTTGTGATCTGAAAACATGATAGGATCTAAGTAGTTCTGGTTTCACATGCAGGGAGCTTTATCCACAGAACAAGAAAAAAGCTGGCCAAACAGCAAAATAATGACTTTCCATGAATCCGTCAATGAACTGAGGTCACAGGACAAAGAGCTGTTGTTAAGAGAAACAGGTGCCTGCAGGGAGACATGGAAGCTTAGCTGCTACATACCTGGGGCAGAAGCCACCAGGTGCCATGTAAATCAGTAGAAAAATTAAGCTAGAAATTTTGACAAATTGCTGGAAACTAAGCACAGGCTAGCATAGAAGTGTGACACTCTAGGGACGTCTGTCATGGGGGCGATTCCTAACTTTTTGCTGACTTTTCTTCTTCTTGTAGTGCTGGCTGGGGGAGGGGAGCAGCAGCCAGCTGCACCCCACAGGACAAAGAATCTCTCTGGAGGTAAAGGAATCAGGGGTAAGGGGTAAAATGTTTTACCCTGGAAAGGGACAGAAGCTCTTATAAAGGCCACATCCCTGAGACACAAGCCCACTGTGTACTTCAAAGACAGGGCCTTAATCAAAGATTAAGAATGTTCCTTCCCTCACCATGCTAACAAGCTTCCAATAACAATAACCATGGAAATCTGCAAGAAGCAGACTCTTTCTGGGAGCAGCAAAATGGAAGACCCAGAGCCAAGAGGAGAAACACAAACAAGGTTATTAGAGGAATTTGAGGTCTCTTGTGCCCACAACAACAATACACTTCAAACACAGATCACCCCTGGCCAGACTAACAGGGACAAGTTCAGGGACCCAGCCACCCACACTTCTGACTAACTGGTTACAAATTCAGGGGATCTCACCACCACCTCTGGTTTGATAATCCACTAGAATGACTCACAGAACTCCCTGAAAGCACAATCCTTACATTATAGTTTTATTATTGTAAAGGGATACAAATTAGAAGAAGTTAAAAGAAGAGACACATAGGGCAAAGTCTGGGAGGGTCTCAAATGCAGGTTTCTGTGTCCTCTCTACGTGGAGTTAGGGTGTGTCACCTTCCAGGCACAGTGAAGTATCTTATTAATTGTGGAAGCTCACTCAAGCTTTGAGTGTACCGAGTTCTTATTGGAGTCGTGATTGGTGGAATCAATGCCGCCATTGTTGAACTCAATCTCCACTTCCCTCCCAGAGGTTGGGGAGGTGGGCTGATATGATGTGGTTCAAAGCCTGAACCCCTTAATCACATGTTGGTCTTTCTGGTGTTCCCATCAGGATGCTCCTGAAAGGAGACTTTGCATAATTCAGAATTTAGAGCAGTGACATATTTAAATATCCCAGAGGGTCAACCAGACACATTAAACAGGAGAGTGATTAGCACATTTGAATTTTCTTTGCATAAGAAAAGATCTTTGATATCATTGCATCAGATCTCCTTGGTTTGTAGAGAAATTCTCTTCTCTATGAAACAAGTATTTGAAACACATTAGACCTTTTACTTGGACCCAGATATTCCGATTTCCAGCCTAGTGTTTCCTCTATTAACCAAATACATTTGCATCTAGACCAGGCACCAATGTCACAGGCAGATCTCCTTGCTTCACAGGACTAACCTTGAGACTGTTTTTTCCTTAAAATTTTGCTGGATGGCATTTGTGAAGGTTGTTCAAGGTTATAAGAAACACTTGCACTCTCAGCTTCCCAAGGGACTGTCATCATAGGGACTGATGACATAAGGCTGTCTGCAGTTAAAAGGACGTGTTAGGTACTAGCACACAGCTACTTCTAAAGGCTGTTCTTGGGAGAAGGTGGCATTTGGCCAAAATGGAGATGTGCTGTTAGGTTCCTCTTGCTACAGACCAAGGAATTTATCCGAAATGTGCTGACAGGTGGACACATATCCGGGCCACAAATGTTTAGAGCGGGAGGTAAAAAAAAATGGGTCAACCCATTCATTTAATAAATACACACCAGATGCCCAGGCTTTGTGAGTTCTCTGCTAGAGGTTGGGGGTGCAATGGTGACTTAGGTCTTATCCCCTAGGAGCACCCCTCCTACTGGAGGTGACAGGCACATTAACAGGTCATTATCAACAAAGGAGTAACCACTTGCAACAAACCCAACTTTGGGATTCACTCAGGCTTCCTAGAGGAAGTGATATCTGTTGTGGCTCTTAACATTTGTAATCATTAGCTGCTGGGAGGAAAGCATAGGGAAGGGGAGACCTTTCAATCAAAGGCACAGGATTAGAATGGAACGTATGGCAAGATCAGCATGCAGGAGTGTAAAGTGTGTGTGTCGGTGGGGGTGGGAGGAAGCTGTAGCAGATTGGATTATGTACCCTGACAAAAGGCATGTTCTTAGTTCGTGCTCCTGTGGGTGTGAACCCATTTGTAAATAGGACCTTTAGAAGATGTTACTTTTAGTTAAGGTGTGGCCCGACTGAATGAAGGTGGACCTTGATCTGTAAGACTGGAGGCCTTATACAGAGGAGCCAGAAGCTGAAAGTTAGCAGAAAAAACGGAAGAACCAACGCCAGGAGAGAGGAGATGGCACATGATGGGAGGCAGAGATGCAAGCCAGCAGACCCTAAGGACTGAGATAAGCCAGCACCAGAGTGCTACTGCCTTTGGTGAGAAAGCATGGCCTTGATGACACCTTGAGTTATACTTCTAACCTCTGAAAGCCTGAGCCAATAAATTCTTGTGTAAGCCAACTCATTGGGTGGTAGTTGTCATAGCAAACCAGGAAGACAGAAATCTTCCTGTTGTGAGTTTATTCCAACCTTCAGGAGGCACTACACAATATGCTCTTTGGTGATGGGGGTGGCTGAATCCCTGGGGTGGGTCCCATCAAGAAAGGATGTGCAGAGACAATGGATGACTACCTCTTGTGCTCAGGTGAAGCCTGTCTGTTCAGATGCCTGCAGCCAGTCCCACATCTGGATTTCAACTTTATAAATGCCTCCAAGTATAGAATACCACAGTCCCTTTAAAAGTCTATTAGGGGAAACGGATGTGGCTCAAACGATTGGGCTCCCATCTACCATAAGGGAGGTCCAGGTTTCGATTCCTGGGGCCTCTTGATGAAAGGCGAGCTCTCCCGAGTGGAAAGCTGGCCCGTGCAGGAGTGCTGGCCCTTGCAGGAGTGCTGGCACATCAAGATGACACAACAGAAAGAGACACAGAGGAGAGACAATAAGAGATGCAGCAGACCAGGGAGCTGAAGTGGTGCAAGAGATTGAGTACCTCTCTCCTACTCCAGAAGTTCCTAGGATCAGTTCCTGGTGCTGCCTAAAGAGAAGACAAGCAGACACAGAACACAGAGCAAATGGACACAGAGAGCAGACAATGGGGGCAGTGGTGGGAGAGAAATAAATAAATAAATAAATCTTTTAAAAAGTCTGTTGGGGGAATGGCTGTATCTCAAGCTATTGAGCACCTGCCTACCACATGGGAGGTCCCGGGTTCGGTTCTCTGTGCCTCCTGAAAAAAACTAAAAACAAACAACAATCAAAACAAAGGATAAAACCAACTCAGGGAAGCCGATGTGGCTTAGTGGTTGAGAACTGCCTTCCCACATACGAGGTCCAGGGTTCAATCCTTGGCCCCGAGTACCTTCAAAAAAAAAAAAAAAAGGTCTATTAGGAAAAATTTCAGAATTGTGACCCAGGAAAATGTAGAGAGAATACAATTGATACGCATGTGTTCACCATCTGGTTTCACATGAATTTCTATTTCACCATTTTTGCCTTCAGATGTTTCCCTATCAAGAAATGAAACATTATGGGCAAAACTGACATCCTTTTCACACCCCCCCAATCACACGCCCCTTATTTCTTCTTCATGGGAATGGGGCACATCTTTCAATGTTTTAATATTTTCCCTATATTTAATAGTATTCTGCCCATGTGTTTAAATGTTACACGAATGTCATCAAACGGTATGTACCATTCTTCAACAAGCTTTTTCCACTGAATATGATGCAGAGATTTACCCATGTTAGCAAATGGCTATTTAAATTAACTGATGCAAATATTCTATTTTATGACTATAAAAATTTATTCGTTGATGCCTCTATTGATGATATTTAAAATGTTTCCAAAATCCTCACTATTACCAATGATGTTTGAATGAATCTCTTTAGAATGGGGAAACAAATAAGTGTCTGTTTCAGGCACTGGTTCTGACACTTGGCAGCCATTGGTGCCAGCTGGAGAGCTTTACGTTTTTTTTTTTTTTAATAAAATTAAAGTGTATCATTCATACATGAATGTACATAATCAATAGTGTATAATAAAAGTTGTGAACTTACAAAACAAACGTGCAAATCATCATACAGGGCTCCTATACATCACCCGACCACCAACACCTTGCACTATTGTGAAACATTTGTTACAAACTATGAAAGAGCATTGTCAAGATATTACTACTAACTACAGCCCATATCTTACATTTGATGTATTTTTCCCCAACATATCCAATTATTAACACCCTGTATTAGTATTATACATTTGTTACTGTTCATGAGAGAATTCTCATACTTGTCCTGTTAACCACAGTCTATCATCCACCACTGGATTTCCTGTTATACATTCCCATGCTTTGTACAAGCCATTCCAGGTGTATACTCAGTGGCTCTCATTTTCATCACAGAGTTGTGCTGTCATCATCTCAGTGAATTTTAGGATGTTTTCATTACAGCTGGAAAGCTTTTAAAACACCTGGGCTTGACCCCTACCCCAGAATGATAGGAGAATTGACTTTTTCTTTTAATGATGCTATTTCAATGCACCTTCTTTTGTTTGGATTCTCTTTTTCTTTTCATTTCTGGGAGAACATGTGACCATGTTTTGGGGAAGCCCGTTAAGCATTTTTTACATTTTTTTATTGAGCATGCAAGTTTCTTCTTTGGCAAATTCCTTGCCCATTTTTCTATTTGATGTTTGAATTTTTAGTATGGGCTTGTGGGAAGTTTATAAATTCTGTACAAAACTTCTTTGCCTGTTGCAAATGAAACAAATCTCTCTGGTCATGGTTTATCTTTTTAAGAAATTATATTATTTTTATGTGTTTTGAATTGGTAATACAGCCATATGATGCAAAAATTAAAATGATTTGTGCCTTACCTGGCCTCTGCTGCCCGATCCTCCACTCAATGTGCTGTATTCATAATTACTCACTCATCTTTGATACACGTTACTGAAGTGGCCAATATTATCACCACAATTCCACAGACAATGACACAGTCCGGTCCCCACAGCTGAATCAGAGCCTCCAAGCACGCAGGAGCACGCGGTTGTCGGATGTCCTGGACTCCCTGGAGGAGGCACAAACAACTGCTTTCCACAGGTGACAAAAAGTCATTTCACCTCAATTCCCTCCTGTCTTGACTGAGGTGGGATAGTGTGTTTTATAATGCTGGATATTACCTAAATGGTTAGACAAAAATGGGTAATCTGTAAAATGACAGGGAGGAAGAGAGAGAGAGAGAGAGAGAGAGGCAGGCAGAAGTCTGAGGAGACTAACAGAAGTACCTTCACATCAGTGTTCCTAGCTCTTTGGCCAGTACTCATAGTCAAATACCAAGATAGAGTTGATTAACAGTATCAGCATATTTCAGGACCATGCATCATCGATAATGGCAAGTCCTATGAATTATTCTAACTCTCTCCACACCCCACAGTGTAAACCCCAGAGCTGGTTTATGTTGCTTTCTGGGAATGCCCTCATTTTTCATTCTGGCATTTATCTCAAGGGCTTTAATATATTTTTTCTCAGAAATGAAAAAAAGAGAAAGAAAAGAATCCAAACCAAAGGAATAACAGAAGGTGCATCGAAATAGCTTCATTTAAAAAAAAAAAGTCAATTTACACGAGGATGTTGAAGCATGTAGAAAGGTTTCAAAAGACCAGACGAAGATGAAGCTGCTCACTTGTCATTTTCTAAACCCTGACTGCTTTTCTGTGCCCTGGATGACAAAAATAAATGGGTGGCTTGTGGCTCCTCCGACAGCCTCATTGCTGTAAACGCAATGCCTTCAAGAGCAGCAGAGAATAGTTCTAACTCACTTCTGCTTCTGGGAACTGAACTTGGACACAGAGATAAATAGCCTCTCTCTTCTGTCTAGGACCTAACTCTAGTCCTCCGGGGTATAGGCTTATTATCTGATTCTGCTGGAAAAGAAAACTTGACAACCCTGGGAAATTGGTGGTTTTAGAGTTTGTATGAAAGCCCTGACAGTCCCTCGCTTGGGTTCCCAGCGCAGTGTGTGGTATTACAACATCGACACACACCCAGCCCTCCTGGCGAGATGCCTGTCAGCATTAGGTGCTTTCCCCGCATTCAGGGCTCCCTGATGTGGCTGCAATGCTCTCTGTCCTAAGGCACCGGAAAGATACAAGGTGGTTTGTTTTATCTTTTTCCATAATCCAGAGGCAAAGTCACATGCCAAACCACTCACAGGCAGAGCCTTGCTGACTTTGGACATGGCGTTGTTTCCCACAGAGGGCAAAAAGAAGAGGGGAGAGAAGGAGAGAGAGCAAAGGGCAGCTTTTCAATAAAGAATTCCAAATTTAATTTGATGCCTATAGGTCAGTTACGCCATTACCCAACTGAATCATCTCTTACTTTCTAAAGCAGATGAAGAAGTGTCTGTAAGTTGCATTTATCATCAGATTCTCAAAGGTCCAGGGAGAATCAAACATTCAGAATAGTTTCTGTGGAAGGACCGTATAAAAAGGCAAGTGATCTCTTCTCCTAAGCCAGTGAATCTAGTGTCAGAACAAGACTAAACTGAACACACATATGTGTTTAGCAGCACTTCATTATTTCCCAGGGTTGTAATCTATGTCAGTCTATTTGAATACCTTATGGTGGTCATATTTTATTTGAAGTTAAATGACTAAACCACAAGTTAGACTCAAGGTACTTGTTGGTAACATTCTGTCCTAGTTAGTCAGGCTGCTATGACAAATACCACACAATGGGGTGACTAAAACAACAGGAATTTGTTGTCTCCTAGTTCTGGAGGCTGGAAGGCTGGCTTCGTCCCAGGGTGGATAGTGTTATGGCTGCTGGCAATCCCTGTTTCCTTGGCTTCCTGTCACATGGCAACACGTTCTCCTTTCACTTCCTGGTTCCTTTGGTTTCTGGCTCCTCCCTGTGGCATTTCTTCTCTATGTCAGAATTTCTTCTGGAATTTCTTACTTAATCTGGATTAAGTAAGGCCCTCATCATTCAGGTGGGCCACACCTTAACTAAAACACCTTCAGGAGGTCCTATCTATGAGTCCACATGCACAGGAATATGGCTCAATACCAAGAATGGGTACCTAATTCAATCCACCACACATTCTATATTTGATTTGAAAAATAAGCAACTAGATTGGAACTTAGAGGGGAAAAAAACCCTAAGAAACAAATGTAAAGTGGGAAGCAGCTGAGTTGAAATACCTATTTCACTTTGACTATTCAGCACTTAATTTGTGCTCCCAACACCTCTCTAGTTGGCCAAGAGCTTACAAAAAGAGGGTGATGTAAGGCCCCTGTGTACCTCGGTTTCTGAAGGTAAAAACTTATCACATACACATTTTCCACTTTCTTACTGAAAACGTGAGCAGTCTAAAAGCAAATGTTTATCGCTAGTGTTTGGAGCAGCTGGTTCCATGGTGGCGGTTGGGGCTCTGGGGCAGGAAGCAGGTGCCCCCCTAGTTCAGGGTCCCCCACCACATCTTGTAAATGCCCGTGGGCCTGCCGACTCCCACAAATGCAACAGGACACATAGGATACAACTAACTGGCACCAATTCACAGACTCCCAACTGGGAGGGTGGTCAGGGGACTTCCAGAACAACCTCTTCATTCTGAAGGCAAGGAAAAGGCCTGGGACGCCAATTGGAATTGTCATCTACCTGGGGGAGCTCTCCTGGCATCCTGTCCAGTGCTCCAGGGGTTGCTGGAATACAGAAACTGGTGGCCTGAGTGCATCCTAGGACAGCCCTTCCCACCCCTTCCTTCCCTCTCTCTGAGCTGAAGCAGCTCTGTCCTCTCCTGACCTTGTGGCCCGGATTACATGGCAGCCGGGATCAAGCACCTCAGTCAGGCCAACGCACACCTGGCTTGGTCCCTGGATACGCTCGAAGAGTTTATTTCAACCTGCAGGAAACCGACATTCTTCTGTCACATTTCCACCTGCTGCAGGAATGTAATCTGCTTTCTAGATGCACCTCCACACACCCCCTCCCTCCACTGCAGGCCCATCTGTTTCTGCTCAGTGTGGGCTCTAGGAGAAATGGCAGCCACAGGGACTTGCTAGGATCTGCCTCACAGGATGCTGCAGACCCTGCTGGGCCCCAGTTGGACCCAGGAGCCAAGTTTCTCAAACCATGGCGGACAAACACACACAGGTGCACCTGGCCCCACTGATCCCCTCCACCATGGTCCTTCTGCTGCTCAAGTTTTGCTAGATGTCCTTGTCTATCTGTCTTTAGTGTTGAAAGGGCTTGTGGAAACCACCCAGCTCAACGTCTCATTTCATAAAGGGATTGAAAACCATTACGGAACTCTTATCATGAGTCAGGTCTAGGCAAGGTGCAGTTCTTGGGCTCCTCTTCTTTGAGAGGGCAGGTAAATACAATGTAATTCACCTGTCCCTTATGGCAGGGTTGTTTTCCATCATGCAAGCTCCTCTTCCAGGACAGTGCTCGCTGTGACTCTGGTGTCCAGACCAGAGAATTCTGCAGGAGCTCATCCTTAGTGGGGATCAGGGTGGTGGCTGCACAGCAAAGCTGCTTGTTGCTAAGCATGTCCTTGCTCCCCGGAGGACACACTCCGCCTCGGGGACCCTTTCCTGGCTTGCTGGTAAAGGACCCATCTGGAGCACCCAGACCCCTCGTCTCTTCCCAGGATTCTGACTTAACCCCTGGTCAGCCTATGGAAATACCGAGCAACACACACACACACCATGCACATACATACACACCATGCAAACACACACACCCTACACTACACATACACACCATGCACACACACACCCTACACAACACACACACAAAATGCACACATACACCCTACATTACACACACACACCATGCACATACACACACACCATGCAAACACACACACATCATGCGCACACACACCATGACTCACACACACCATGCACATATACACACACCCTACACTATAAACACACACCATGCACATTCACACATACCATGTACATACACACACACCCTACACTCTAAACACACACCATGCACATACACACACATCCTACACTACACACCACCATGCACATTCACACACCCTACATTACACACATACACCATGCACATACACACAAACCCTACACTACACATACACATCATGCACACTCACACCCTACTCTACTACACACACACCATGCACATACACACACACCCTACACTACAAACACGTACCATGCATAGTCACACACACCCTACACTACACACACACACACACCATGCACATGCACACATACCCCACACACCTACACACACCATACCATACATGTACACACACATAGACACACATCACACATATATACACTTCACTACACATGTACACACACACCAACACATACACAAACACACACATTCATTGTTCCCTGGCTATGCTTGATCAGTAGCAAGAAGATAGCCGGGATTTGTGTGTGTGCCTGTGAGTGTGTTTTAATAATAGAAACAAGTCACATTGAAAGGATTTAACTATCTCAAGGATCTTTGCATATTAAGAAGTGAGCTAAGTAATAAAACTAAAATGAGATACTACTTCATACCCTCAAGGATGGCTATTATTTAAAAAATGGAAAATAAGCATTGGCAAGTATGTGGAAAAATCAAAACTCTCATGCATTGTTTGTGGGAATATAGAAAGGTACAGCCACTGTGGAAAATAGTTTGGCAGTTCATCAAAAAGTCAAATATGGAATTGCCATATGACCTGGCAATCCCCCATTAAGTATGCACCCAAAAGAATTGAAAGCAAGGTCTTGAACAGACATTTGTACACTGATATTGATAGCAGCATTATTCACAATAGTCAAAAGATAGAAATAGCCCAATTGTCCATTGAAAGATAAATGAATAAACAAAATGTGGTGTGTGTGTGTGTGTGTGTGTGTGTGTGTATAGAATGGAATACTATTCAGCCATAAAAAGTAATGAACTTCTGATGCATGCTTCAACATGGTCAAAACTTGAAGACATTATGCTGAGTGAAATAAGCCTAACACAAAAGGACAAATGTTGAACGATTCCACTAATCTGAAATATCTAGATTAAGCAAATCCTTGGAAACAGATAGTACATTAGTGATTACCAGGGAGGGCATGGGAGGAGAGGGAACAGGGAGTTAGTGCTTAATGGGCAAAGAGTTTCTGGTTGGGGTTATGGAAAAGTTTTAGTAATGGAAGATGGTGATAGCAGCATAACATTGTAAAAGTAATTAATGTCCCTGAACTGTACACTTAAAATGGCTAAAATGGTGAAATTTCCCATATACATAACCTCAATAAAGAAAAAAAAAGAAGCAAACAAATTAACAAAAGGTATATTTATTTGGCAAAAAATTAGAAAGTGCTC
>JAQZBX010087543.1:0-12856 GCA_029593785.1 Cabassous unicinctus
TGGGCTGCACAATGGAAGTTGTGTTAGTAGGCATGAAAACAACACGAATCTTGTTGTTCACCTCCATCAGAGCTCTTGGGTGACCAGATGCACTGGCAATGGGCAGTCATATTTTGAAAGAAATCTTTTTTTCTGAGCGGTTCTCAACAGTGGGCTTAAAATATTCAGTAAACCATGTTGTAAACAGATGTGCTGCCATCCAGGCTTTCTTGTTCTATTAGTAAAGCAGAGGCAGAGTAGATTTGGCATAATTCTTAAGGGCCCTAGGGTTTTTGGAATGGTAAGTGAGCATTGGCTTCAAATTAAAGTCACCAGTTTCATTAAGCCTTAAGGAGAGAGTAAGCTCATCCTTTGATGCTTTGAGGGAAAACATTGACTTCTCCTCTCTAGCTATGAAAGTCCTAGATGGCAGCTTCTTCCAATAGAAGACCATGTCATCTACGGTGAAAACCTGTTATTTAGTGTAGCCACCTTCATCAATTAGCTAGATCTTCCGCAAAACTTGCTGTGGCTTCTACATCACCACTTGCTGCTTCACCTTGAACTTTTACATTATGAAGATAGCTTCTTTCCTTAAACCTCATAAATCAACCTCTGCTAGCTTCAAGCTTTTCTTCTGCAGCTTCCTCACCTCTCTCAGCCTTCATAGAATTGAAGAGAGTTAGGGTAAACTCTGGATTAGGCTTTGGCTTAAGGGAATGTTGTAGCTAGTTTGATCTTCTATCCAGAGCCCTAAAAAATTCTCCATTATCAGCAATAAAGCCGTTTTGCTTTCTTATCATTGGTGTGTTCACTGGAGTAGCACTTTTGATATCCTTCAAAAACATTTCCTTTGCATTCACAACTTGGCTACCTGTTTGGCGCAAGAGGCCTAGCCTTTGGCTTATCTCAGTTTTCGACATGCAGTCCCCACTAAGCTTAATCATTTCTAGCTTTTGATTTAAAGTGAAAGGCATGTGACACTTACTTTCACTTGAACACTTAGAAGACATTGCAGGGTTATTAATTGGACTAATTTCAATGTTGTGTTTGAGGAAGCAGGGAGGCCTGAGTAGAGGGAGAGAGACGTGGGAAACAGCCAGTTGGTGGAGCAGTCAGAACACACACACTTATCAATTAAGGTTACCGTCTTATGTGGGCATGGTTTGTGGCACCCAAAGCAATCACAATAGTAACATCGAAGATCACTGATCAGAAATCAACAAAACAGATATAATAATGAAAAAATTAGAAATATCGTGAGAAATTACCAAAATGTGACACAGAGCCATGAAGTGAACACATGCTGTTGGAAAAATGGTGCTAGACTTGCTCAATGCAGGGTTGCCATAAGCTGTCACTTTGTAAAAAATACAGTCTGTGCAGTCTAATAAAGCAACATGTAAAAACAAGAGGTATGCCTGTATTCCCCCTTTCTGAGCAGAGGACAGCCTCTGAAGGTTTTAAGTTTAGGCAAGAGTTTCATTTTCATCTCTGTACTACATGTTGCCTAAGGCACATCATTTGTCCTAAAAGGTCTTCAAAACCCTACCCTAGCCACTAGAGCCTCATTTCAGGTCCAATACCACATGAGATAATGTGTTGATTTATGACACCTTTGGGAGAGGCAGTGTTCTTTCATAGTTTGAACTCAACCATGTGTTTAAAACTTTCCTAAAAATTATATTCTATTCAGAAATTTCATGTATTTGAAATGAGGGGTAGGAGAATCAGAGAGTTTTGTCATGTTCCTGGAAGTTGATCCTAGCTGAACATATGCCTCTTTACTAAACAAACATAAAACTGATTCAATGATATAATTAGAGATTAGGGAAAAAATATTATAGAAATGGCTTTAACCCACCCTGATGATCTAGAAAAACATAGAATCCTGACTTATCAAATTTCTTTCTTAACTCTTGTGATATGTTAATTACAAAATTGAAGCAGAGAGGAGGAAAAGTCTGTAAGCAGCTATCTCCTGGTTCAACATCTCCCTTAGCAACCATTATTAGCCTTTTATATTCACAACTCCAATTACTAAAGAACATTCTGTCTCTTAATAAGGAAATCATTTATGTGTCCCAATTCCCCAAGGATTTTGAATTGGAAGCTGACAATCTTTGTTGTTATTTCAAGGCAAAGAAAAGAATCTGATATGGCAATTATGCAAAGAAAATATTTCCCCTTAGTTTATTCTCAAAATGAGTTTGTTACCATCATGTGATAGGAGAAAACATACGTAAATTTGAGTAATGGGATTATCAAATCTGGGTTTAGACATTATTTTTGCATAAAGGGGTGTCAGGCAGGCCTGCCATTATTTTTCTAGTACATCTCTGCTTCATTTTAAGAAAATTCCAAATAATAGAAGCATAATGATAAAGGGATGCTTTTCCCAAAATGTTTTTTGAAGAATACTACCTCTTCACCACAACTCCTATAATTAATCTGAAATGAAAGTTCCTCTGTGCACTGCAACCATGCAGATGTGAAATTCTGCAAAATCTATTCCCTTTGCAAAGGTTCATAATCACATTAACATATCAAAAGATCTGAGACGTTCTAGAGTAAGGAAACCTTGCTTAACCCAGTGTTTCCCAAACTTATCTGAACACTGAGTCATTTTTCTTTCTTGTGAATAACTCCCAATATTTTGGGAAGAATGAGGGTCAAATTTGGTGTCTTCCATTTCTGAGATGTGTCCTTGGACAAATCACTTAATTTTTCCTACTTTAAAATGGCATAAAAATAATACTTATATGACAGGATTATCACTGGGATCAAATTAAATGTACGTGAAACTCTTTGCAGATGTAAAATAAAATTCAAACAATTAAAAAATCTTAGTGGTGACATGTCTAAACTATAAAAGTGTTCTCATTTTACAAAATAATTCATTAAGGATTAATTTCAACAACACATTTATTGTGACACTCAAAGTGAATCTACTAACATTTTCCAACAACGTTTAAGGAACTTGTATACTATGGAAAATATGTACTTTAAATGTTGTTAAAATGTCTTATTGCAATTTACTCTGATGTGGTAAAAGTTACCCTTTACAATATATTATTGTAACTCTTCTCATATTCACCTTTTCCACTTCTGTGCTTAGTTTCATGAACTTTGCCTTTCCTAAGAACATCCACTTCCAGAAGTAACTGTAATAAAATCTGGTGTTTTGAACAATCAATCTTAACCTTCTGTGCATGAATAATTATGAGAAATATAAAAATATGTTTATAATATAAGGATATCTAGCAACTATTGCCTGCCCAAGTTATATATCAACATTCTATAAATGCTTATTTTTTTCCTTAATGGAAGGATGGCTACATAAGTTACAGCAGCTGTGTAAAAATCTAGGTAAAGAATATTTCATGAAGAAACAATATGTGCAAAGGACCTGAGATGGAAACGAGGTTGATATGTCTAAGTATAGAGGGGAAACATCTATGTCTCTATTGCAGGAGAATAGCAAAAAGGGAGATAATGTGGGAGGAAGTGGAGTAATAGGCAGGGGCTAGTTCATATAGGGACTCAAAGGATTTCATTCAAAGGGTAATGGGCAGCAGGGGCTTGATAGAATCTCATTTAAGCTTCAGAAGGAGCTATATGGTTTCACCAGTGAGAATACAGTGTAGATGAGGAAAGACTAGGAACAGGAAATAGAAGGCTGTAGAAGTAACCCAGATGAGAGACAATGATGCTGCAGACTAGAGTTATAGTAGCAGATAATGAGGAGTGGTCTGATTAAAGATTTTGTGGGTAGATCCAAGAGGATTTTGAAAGAAATTACATGGGTAATGTAATGGGAAAGAAGAATCATGGATGATGTCTAGGTTTTTGGCCTAAGTGAAAGAGTATAATTTCCTGACACCTGGAGATCTTGGTAGGAACCAATTTATGCAGAGGAGAAAATCAATTATTCTTGCCTTGGCTACATTATGTTTGAGATACCTATTAGGTATCCAAGATAAGAATATGAATGAGAACTTTGGATATAAAATGTTAGCATCTGTATTATATACTTGGTATTTGAAGCCATAGAGTAGCCAGGGAAATGGAGTTATATTTAGAAAAGGGGCATTTCTTGTCCTCCTTTCACTAAGATGTTTGTATTTTTTTTGCTCCTCTTCCTGAGACAGGTCATGTATGCATGCCTACTCCAAAAATTCCCTACATTTTTTTCTCTCTAGAAACATGATAAATCACAAAAATTAGTATTGCACACATTAGGCACAAGCTTTCCATTTGCTGCCCCCATCTAGAACAGGCCTTATGTTTGTTCCAGCCACCGTTATTTGGCACCCAGCCAAACCACTTCTACAATCATTTCTACATTCCTACAGATAGCACACTGCATTTTCCTTTGAAGCACTGACCAAAATTGAGTAGTTAATTACAAGATTATTTTTTAAACCTTATTTGCTTTATGTAGCTAGCTCCTTCCTTCTGACTCGATTTTCCTTTTACACAGGTATATCATTTAGTAGTTCTTTCAGGAAGAATCTATAGGTAATAAATTATCTTTGTTTTGTTTGTCTGAAAATATTTTGGATGTCTGAAAATATGTTGCCTTCATTCTTTAAAGACAGTTCAGCTGTCATTTGAAAATTTGCCTAGAACTCTAAAGATATAATTCCATTGTCTTCTAACATCTATTGTTGATAGAAAAGCCTGCTGTCATTTTGTCATCCTGTAGTTGTTCTGTGTTTTGTCTCCCATAGCTTTTACAATACCCTATTGGGCATGGATGTTCTGAGTTTCATTCTGAGCTATATACGTATAGACTTGTTTTTATTTTTCCATACTGGCTGAGGTTTGTTCATTCTGAGGACTCATGCCAATTGCTATTTATTCAATTGTGTAAAATGTCAGTCATTTATATAAAATATTGCCTCTTCCCCATTCTCTCCAATTTCTCAAATTGGAACTCTTCTTAGGCATATGATTCAACATCTTATTCTATTCTGTAGATCCTCTAGGATTCTCAGAAAAGCAAGAATTTTCCTCAGCATCTTTCAATTAATATATTATCTTAATTGATAATAAGATATATATTATATATATAAATATATAAATATATATTTTAGCTAGTGCTAATGAATCCACTACCTAAAACGTTGATTTTTTATTTCAATGATTATATTTTCATTGCTAGACTTTCTATTTTTTGAAAAGTCCTCTTCATTTTTCAAAATGCCTCTTCTTATTGTAAGAATTCCATTCCATCATTTTGGAAGTTTATTTTTTATTTATAAACAGTCTATACCTATCAAGCAACAATTTGCCCCATTCCATCATTTGTTTTGCTTTGAACATCTTAAAAACACTTACTTTAATGCCTATTTTGGAATATCCTTTTATCTCCAACTTCCTCAGGTGTACATTCTCCTTTTCTTTTTCCCATCTGCTACCATCTCTTATGACAAGAGTTTTAAAAATATTCATTGTAATTTTGTCTGTGAGCTTATTTTGCTCAGAAGTTCCACATGAGCCCAGGATTGTGGCAGTTTTCCATGGTATAATTTTGTGGTGCATTTACTTGGGCTCTCTGAGGTTAACTGCCAAATGCTACAGTTAAGCTTAAAAGAGATGCATAATTTTGTATTATGGAATTTTCAGAGCCTTTATATTTTTCCTTAGCTCTTTCTTTAACTTCCTCTAGTAGATAAGAATTTAGATAGAGCTCTATTGGCAAGGGTATGGAAAATTATGCCTTCATTGATCGAGTCACCAGTTTTGCATGAAATTTCCTACAAATATTCTTTGTCTCTAGATAAAACTGCTTGCCCAATGATTCTGGAATCCAATTTATAATTTACATTTAACAAAGTATTTCTGATATCTGATGTTAATTACATTTTAAACCACTGCTCCCTGCTGAGCCTAATCTCTTAATGACTTATAACAATATCTTAAATTTTAAAAAATAACATATCTCTTTTCCAGTGTTAATTTATATGCAGGACAAGAAAGAAGAACTTTTTATTCATTAAGAAGAAGACTATGATTAATTCATAATGCAGCAGGTGTTATACAAATATTACTGTCTTTCATCCTCACAAACATCCTTATCCCCATTGTACAAATGAGGTTGGAGAGGTTTACCTATGATTGTACAGCTAGCAGACAGAGTCAATGGGATTCACATTCAGGGCTGTTCATACTAGGGAGTGTTCTTTTTACTAGATCACACTGTTGTTATAATACGACCTGCAAATAAATTCCTTATGTTCAGCTCAGTCACGGTCTGTTCTTCACCGAGCAGTTGAAGTCTCCAAACCAATAGAAACTATATTAGAAATGTCTTATATTTGTAATTAAAACAGAGGTTTTCCCATCATGAATACCTGGAGAATGTTTTAACTGCTTTCTCTCAGTCTGTCATCCCTTGTTTATGGCTTCTGGGCTTGGCCTAAGGACCACCATTCACAGATACCCTCTGCTCTGCTTTAGTTTGCACTCTTGGCTGAGGGCTGCCTCGTGGCTCTTTCCAAATTCCAGGCCTTTTCTGAGATTTACTACTGCCATTTATAGCTCTGGCACAGACATAGTCCCTTAGGTGCACTAATTTTATACTGCTTAGCTTATTTCTGTGTCTTCATCCCCAAAATAAGGAAAATGAATTCCACATTTTACAGTCAGCTCTCAATTGTTAAGCATATTATAGTACTGCCTACTACCTTGAATTGCTACTGTCAAGATATGATAAGATCAACTGCAAATCTAGGCGTTCAAATAAGGTGTAGAGTTTATATCTAGAGAGAAAAGAGAGAAAGAAAAACTAGAGAAAGAGAAAGGAAATGCAGGGGGGAGGAAAGAAATTTTGAAACTATTACCAGCAGTGCAGCAGCAGGGTCGTTGTAGGATTATTCCATGTATAACTTTTGTTTAAGCTGTTCAGTTGTGGTTATCTCAAGTGAGTACATGGTGGAAGTATCGAGACCAATCACTTTAACCAGTGCCCATGGTGAAATCAGTATTTAAATGTATCAATAATCAGTGAAGTATGAAGATATATCTTGTATATAGCTCTATCTGTATGCCAATCTATCTGTTGAACGATAAATCCATTGATTTATCAATTCATCCCTCTATGTTTATATTATCTAATGTAATATAATCTATCCTAATCGATTCATCTATCTATCCTATATCTTACAGTTTTAATTAAAATCCAAGGTCAAATACTATTGTAATATTAAATTGGTTAGTCTTCACACATGCTGTTATTGCTTCTATTATCATGAATAAACAAGAGCTAACATAAAAGTATTTCCTTCCAGGGCACTTTCTGAATTTTGGTTCTTTCAGATATAAAAATGAAGGAATGGTGTATGAGGAAAAATAAATTATCTAAATTACAGCAAAATCACTGTATTTTGCTATAATTTATTTTTAAATTTTTATACGGGTTCACATATAATTACTTCATTTCATCAATCATTTTTACAGTCTAAAAATATTTGTTGAGCACCTACTGTGTGTAAGGACATAATTGCATTTTACATGGGTCATTTATGGAGGTTTTTGATCCTGTCGCTATTTAACTATAAGTCATTAATAACCTAAGCTTAATAAATTGTAAAAATGTTAATCCTGCATGTAGGGTTGCCAAGTTATGGGGGAAATTGGAATGGAGAAATGAGTTAGTAGTCAAATAATTCAAAGCAAAGGGCTTTCCCCTGAATGATCTATTTAACTGAGGAAAAAGTGTTTTACTGGAATTTTCTTTATTGTTGCTTTAATCTTTCACTTCATTTTGCATCTGCACACACAGTCTTTCTGTTAGTGTAAGCTGGAGTGATTCATGGCATATTATGTCCATAACATCTCCTATGAAGGATAATAAGCTGAAATGTACAATCTGGTAGAATTAGACCTCAAAGGTAATATAGTCTCAATATTTCCGATAGTACTTCTTCCAACTTTTCAGAATATTCTGTTGTCATTAAACATTAGGATATTGGAGTTTATAGAAAATAGTACACTCATGATTGTTTATAAAAATTTAAAAAGAAGTCACAATCATATGCAGTATATTTTCCCTTGGTTAATAAGCAGCATTGACTAAATTTGTATGTTTATAAAATAAAGTTATGCTACTTGTCCTAGATATATTTCAAAATGTACCTCATATTAAATGGGATAGACAATATCACATAAGATATTACCAAGAAGTCTCATCTATTGTTTGAACTAAATGAAATTGCCAGTTTCATTGGTTAAAGATGGTTGAATATCTGTTGGTTTAATATGATTCAACCTTACAATTATTAACCTTTATTTTCCTGACTTTGACATCCTGTTTTTGTGAGTAGTACTTTGGATAAATACAAAATGGTGCCTGTTTCTCTTCACTTTATAAGAACTCAAAATAGTAAAAAAAAAAAAAAAAAAAGTATATCTGTCAGAAAATCCCTATGGCTTATACCCTACCATAAAATAAAGAACTTAAGACCAAGGTTACAATTTTGAATTGCCTTTTCAAAAAAGATAATCACTAATTTCCCATTCAATTGTTTAATAGAAGAGCAGAACTGCTCTTCTTTTAATTGTTTCTTTCCCTTTTGGCTTGTAATATTTGCATAAGTGACATTTTGGACATTGCTCAATATATCAATTACGAACCATCTTACTAGGCATCCAGTTCTTCTAATAAGCATTTTAACCCCTTAAGTTGTTAATTCAAGTTTCACAAAATATTTTTTTATTTACCACGTATACATTAAGAAAGCAAGATTAGCATGGGATGATCTCAGGAAAGCAATACATATTTCTGGATTAGACACTGAAATAAAGTAAATGTATGATAAGTTGACAAGTTCACATTGCCAATGTTATGAAAAAATGATGTGGCAAAAAAAAGATGTACTTCTCATTTTAATAATGGGTCTGTTTCCTGTTAGCTGTTAATTTATGGTTATTTTTTAAAATCTGCCAAGTTAAATACCAGTGTTAGAGAAGCCCAAACTGAGGGACACTACTCACTTTCAGAATGCTCGTTAGAAGTTCGAAATTGTACCCCAATTTTCTCTTTTTCTTTTTGTTAGTAGGCCTCTGTTAAGAGAGTAGTAGTTGCAAACACATTCTTGGGTTTGCCAGTAACAACTCACAATTTGTGCAAAGTTGAGTCTTCGAAACTGAGCAAATTTGCTCTCAATTTCCCGCCAGCGCTTGCTGAGCTGGATCTGAGTTGGCTCCACTGCCATTGCGGCCCCATCCTCAGACAAGCCCTCAGCTTGCCTACGTACTGCATTCAGCTCCTCTTTCTTCTTCTGCAATTCACGATCAATTTCCTATTGAGCAAAACCAATACAGGGCCCAGGGCAATTAGCTAACCACATCAACCAACCTGCAAGCAGCAAATATTTCTCTCAGAAATTTCATAGGCTGTTGTCACTTTATTGTCATCTTTCAAAATTTACAGATATGGAAAGTGTCATCCTCACCCAATAATCCAAATATTATTTCAGTCATCCTTTGAATGTTCATTTTTGGATATCTAATTAAGAACATATATAAATTTATCTAGTATTTTCTTTCTTTGGAATTCCTCTGGTGTTTTAGGAATTGACAATTGGAGTGGTTGCTCATTATTTATTAGGGACCATCCATATAAAATATAATTTAGAGAGTAAGTGAATAAGTTATTTATTTCCTTTTTTAAAGTTTTGAGAAACTCAACAGAGACGGAAGCAAAATAAAAAGTGTATGAAACAGAAAAAAACATCTTCAGACAATATGCAAATAAATCTACAGAGATCTGACACTGATGTATGAAGATGCTCTGATGAAATGAATGTGCTAACATGAGAAAGAAGTCGTCCATATACCGATAAGTCATTTGTTCATCTGGAACAAAGATACACAAAGTCAATTACAATATTACCAGAAAACACATGACAATTTTCAATTCATTGTACATTGTCTAAAAGTAAGATATTTTATTCATTCACTATTATGTCACTTGAATAACACTTAATACATTTATTAAAACAAAACACGATACAAGGAAATACATCAAATCAAAGAGAACGCTAATAGAGGAAACAACATCAACATTTTAAATATGACCCACACAGTTTATGTTAAGGTAATTAAACTGTAGCAATAAAGTCTAGTATTGACATTCTAAAACAACATTACCTTTATTTTCCTTTCATCTCTGGGTTCAGGTAGGCTGGCTAATTTTTTTTCAATGTCATCCAAGCATTTCAGGAGATCATCAGCCTGCCTCTTGTACTGATACCACTGATGAGAAATTTCTAGAGCCTTTTTTCTTCTTTGAGACCTCAAATCCTGTTCGTGATGCAGATATTATTAAAATATCAATATATATTTATAGCAAAATTCTGGTTGTAGTTATTTAAAATAATTTTAGTCCCTCATCTTCTTGTACAACTAGGTTAAATTGACATTTAAAATCTAAATATACAAATCAATTATTAAGTTATATATTTATGTGGCAGAACCCATGTACATGAAGCTAAGAGACCTGAACAACCAACTTAATGTATTCTCTCTTGGCATGTTCAAATTTTTTCAGAAATCTTGTCATATTAATTGACTGTTAATAAGCAAATTAAATTGCTATGTGTATATACGAAACAGTCCAATATATGAATACAACTGAATTAACTAGGTATCACACAAACTTAGAGAATTTGCATCTGAATTTTAAAATTGGTAACAATTCTAAAATTTATTATCTTCAGCCCTGGGTTCATCAATAAAACATTAAATAGTCAAGCAACATACACTCATAGTGTTAGAATTCCCTGTAAAAAAGTTTCTTAGGCCATTAATATTTTGTGTTTGGGAAGACAGTCATTTGGTCATCTTGTAAATTGTTTCAAGATGTCTGTGTACAAGTGTGCACACTGTTCATACAACTGCGAGTATACATGAAAATGACATTTTGGATATGAGAAAATATGCTTTTTCTTTCAAGGCTTGCATTGCCAAGTTTTTCATATTATACCAAAACATGTTCCAGATGCAAAAAATACTAAGTGTTTTAAAAAGAAAAGAAGAGGTGCATGGTTTCCAATCAACTTGATGAGAAAAATAAGGGTGACTGATATGTTAAATACATGAAGGTGGGAGAGATCAATCAACTTGGTCCTTACAAGCACACCCAATGTTTTGCCTGATCAGTAAAATTCGTTGAAATGCCACTTTACGAGAACTCATGGAAGCATAAGAGTTCTGAAGACAGCTTTCATTTCTTCAGAGCAGAAGCAATTAGGGTATCATGTACAGGTCTAACTGGAGCAAAACAAAATAATGAATATCCAATGATTGCTGAAATATTCATTGCTTTGGGAAGTTTTGACCTTCTGTGGAATAGTTTATAGGACTGTAGTTGGAGACACTTGGCAAGTTAACATGTTTAGTGAACTTGTTGCTGTAGATTGGTTTGCAAGTGGAGTTGATGATTTTCATTAATCACTTTTAGCATATATTTACAGGAATGATCTAGATTTCATTCTCTACTGTGCTTGAATTTGGGGATGTAAAATTTACTGCACTTTACATTTTAAGCTGAATTCTTAAATTCTTGTGTAGGTAATAAATGTCTGGGATGAGCCAGATGAAATGCTGCTTTTTTCAAAGGTACCAAGATACAGCCATGTGAATGAGAGTTGAGCCATGCCTCATTCATGACACAACTCGTCTTTGCCAAGAAAAAGGGCTTAGTGGTCATAAAATCTGAAACTCTTTTTATTTCCTAAGCACAAGGTGATGCGTGATATATAAAAAACTCAGAGACATATAAATTTCTTTAAAGGTATGGCAGACAACCATTAAACAATGCTGTGAGGTAGGACAAACATCATCATGTGATGAAGGTAGATGCTTCTGAAAGTTTGGTTACTGTTGGAAGCGCGTGAATCACACAAGCTCTCTGATTTTCTGAGCACATTCTGGTTTTCTCTTGTACTCCCTAGAGGAAGAGGCCTTTTCTATTTACTATATTTATCAGCAGTTACCTTCAGAACACCTGCTGGCCAATTAGACTTTCCTTGTGGATTCCTTGCAGGCACAATATTGTGTAATTACCTTCTCAGCAGTGTTTATTTGGTTGTCTGACTATATGGAAAAAGGTTTTATTCTTTTATTTGCATATAGAAAGCAGACTCTATCCACCTACTAGGAGGATCACCTACAAAGCAACATAGCTCTAGAAGAGTGATTTACAATGGAAAGCTTGGCAATTAACAGTATGAGAAAACCAGGCATGCAAGCAAATAGTGAATATTGCAAAGCATATACGAAAAAAAGGCTATTTCACAACATTTTCACATGTCCAGTCTCAACTCAAGAGCTTCCTAGATATTATTGTAGAAAAATAAACACTCTATTCTCTTCTTCCTGCATTAAATCCAGATGAGTCACATGGATACTTGAAAGCTGTTTAATATCTTCTTCAAGGGCATTAAGATTATTTTTGATGATTCCTATATAAATGATATTAGACTTTTATAGATGCTTAATTAGTTGCAAAGAGTGACTCGCCTAAAGGCAAAGTGAAATTTATTAAAGAAAAATAAGTAGAACCACAGGTCTTATTTAACAAGTGTTATGGTCCTAAAATATTGGACTGACTCTAAAATAAAAATCAATAAAGTAAAAAGAAGCAGGAAGTCTGGAAAAAATACAGATTGGTTATTCTGGCAGTTAGGCAGATTTTCCCCACAAATAAAACATAGCTTATAAAAAATAAAGTGTAGTAGAAAAATAAATATTTAAACATTATGAATTCAAAATAGTCCAATAACTACCAAGAAAAAATTGTTTAAGCAAAATTGAAGCAAAACTTTTAACCAACACATCTTGGAAAATCAAAGACACCACTCAAAAA
>JAQZBX010087544.1:0-12859 GCA_029593785.1 Cabassous unicinctus
CGATCTTCAGAAAAGGTAGCCCCATCTCCATAAATAACTCTCCAAACTCTTTAAAGGGTCTTGGTGAGCCTTTCCTAGATTTTTCTTCCAGAGTCAAAATTCCCAGTTACTTCAATAAAACATGTGTTGCTTCCAGCTCCTATCACCTCTCCTCCCTCTCATTCTCCAGAACCCTCTAGAAGATAACCAAAGAGCTATTTCTAAACAAGGAGGCTCAGCCTTCCCACCTCAGGCCTCACTGAAGCCAGGGACGCCTTACCTGGCAGTAATGAATGTCCACTTCCTCTTCGGACTTACAGTTTCCCACTTTGACATACTGCAGTCTGGCGGTGATGTCCCTGCAGTCGGACTCCTCACCTGGGGGCAGGTGAGAGATGGAACTGGGTGCCTGGCTGGGGTCCTGGAGAACACTCTTCAGCCCCAGCCCCTGCACTGGGCTGAAAACAGGTCAATGTCACTGTCAGCAAATAACCAAAGGCAGCCCCAGGGAGGAGAATAAAGTTATCCTGGTTCACCTTAGGATAACTAAATCCACATTCAGAGACAGTTACTGTTGGTACAATTTAAATTGCAGGATGAGCCTAGCTTCACTGTGTTTTAGCAATGTACACGGAAGAGACTTGCTTTCATATAATTGAAGACTCTAAAAACCATAATGCTGGGGCAATCCTCTCATGCCTGTGGCTACATCCAGAAGCTATTTGACAAGGAAGTAGCCAATAAATATAATTAATATCTGTCTGTCCCTTCCTCCGGGTGAGGGAAAAGGCAAAAGCCATGGCCACAAAGGACATTCACTGCCTCTGTAGGGACCGAGAAGATTCCTAGGAGCCCCTGTGGAGTCCCTCCTTGGGTATTTCTGTCTCCCAGTCTCTGGCATGGGTTTGCTTACATACAGGGGGTAGTGGCATTCGGACCTGCATCTCTCCTTGGCCCACTGACAATCCTAAGACTGAACACCAGCTTGCCATTCCCATCTGAATGTTGGAAGTTTTCCATTCTTGGATGGCTCTATATCTAACTCAACCCTAACTATATTAGCCCGCCTCCCAACTTCTGAATAATTTCATTTTAAAAGGATAGCCTGCCAACTACATTAAGAGGATGAATATGGAAACCATATTTAGGCCTACATACTCTTATTATATTCTTTTGCTTTAGATTTAAATCCCTGAGCCTGTCTTATTTTCCTTGTGAAGGGTCTCAATGCCTCCTGAACACACTGGTCAACAAAGTCCCCTTGCTGCTGGTTTTGCAGATAAACGTCTCTTAACCAAATTCCATGTGCAGTGCACCTAGAGAGAATCATTTTCTCTGGTGGTTTCCTCACTTCACATTCTTACACCATTCAAATGGGAATAATAGACAGAGATGCTTTCAGAGCATATTTCCTCAATCTGTGAGTTGGTTAGAGCAGTTACAGGGGCTGTCAGAGAAAGCCATCAGGAAAAGAGTGAATGATTGAACACAGAAGGGATTCATGTTTTCACTCTTCCTTCGCGTACCAGAAAACAAGCATGGGCCCGTGAACCCAAAACCTTTCAGGCAAACAATTCTATATTCAGAAAAGACAGCAGTAGCCTCGGGATTCTGAAGGTCGCTTGTGCTCATGAACACAAGGCTGCAGCAGGAATACCATGTGATGTGCAGACTTGTCGAGCCCCAGCTACAAAGCTGCGATGCGTTATTAGGACCAGCCAGCAGAGCCAACTGCAAGTTCAGGAGGGGCCAAGCGTAAAGAAGGAGGCGTCCATCAACTTGGACCAGCCTGTGAGTCCTTGAAAGGGGCCTCTATGCTTTCTGCTCTCGTAGCACACAGCCGGGGCTAAACGTTAACGGGCTGATGGTTTCTCCTTCTCTCTGAGGTAGCTGCGTGACGCTGATATCTGTATGAACACGTGTACTGAGTGTCTGTCCTCAAGGAGCCTACACTCTGGCTGGGAAGAGAAGACAAATCTCTCACCACAGGACTATGAGCAACAGAAGGCTGCAGAAAAGAGGTTAGCAACAGTAAGGAGATTATAGGAAGGGAGAGGCAGAGTCTGCTGTGCAGGCATTTGAAAGGGGATTTGGGCAGGGGCCAGAGTGTGGGACATTCAGTGAGGGGGGCTGCTTCCCACACACTTGAACATCATGACTGGCCAGGGAACAAGAAGTGGAAGTCATCCTTCTTGAATAAAGCTTACTCCAAAGAACAGCCTCTGGACTTGGTCTGATGGGTTTCAAGGGACCGACAGTTATTGGCAATGTACTCACATGTGTCACAGCAGGTGCCTGGAATTTTTATGATTTTCCCCTAAGAAAACAGCAAAGTCCCAGATTAGGCACAAATTCTGTATTTATTCAGACAACCCCAAGGCAATTCCTAGCTCTGGACTCACTGCCCTGTGCTTAAGTCCCTAAAGGTAAACTAAGCTTTCCCATCACAAATGTGAGCAAACTGACACCACCTGACCAGGCTGAAACCCTAACCTCTAACCCTAACCCTAACCCTATCCCTAACCCCAATTCTAACCTGAATTCTCTTCCAATTGAGTCATCAGGATCACCATTCCAAATGGAAACTGGAAATCGGATTGATCTCTTACCTTCCTACTCAAGGATCACAGATTTCATCTCCCCCAAGAAAAAGACTTTTTTAAAGCATCTTATATCGCAGAGAGTTTACTGTCTTCATCAGACTTTGATTTTGTAATTTCACCAATTCTTAAACTGGTTCAGTGAGCTCCCTTGGACACCAGGAAATCATGTCAGAGCTGGGCTGTTTGTTAGGAGAAGGACTCTGTTCTTAGAGTCAAAGACTGAGACAGTGAAGAAGAAAACAGGGCCTGAGCTTTGACTACTTACTCCCTCAGCCAGACATTTGTGTTCATTGAAGGGTGGGCAGCCTGTGATCCTCTTCTCCCAGATGTACTCTCCTCTCTCATTGACCTTGCAGAAGTGACTATCACAGCCATCCTCAAGCATCTCATCACGCTGAAAGGAAAGAGGGGAAGTGGATGGAGCAAATTTGAAGACTATGTCTTGGTTACAAAGCTACTTCAAACCATGGTTTTGATTGCTTGGAGTTACTGGAATAATTTGGAGGACTATAGAACAAGAACGAGACAGTATATATAGAAAGTCTACAAGCCTAGAATGCAAAATGGAGGTGGCATCCTAGTTTCATAACCTATTTTCTATGAGCAGGGCTGCATAAATGTAGAGAATCCCCAGACTGTTCTAACCACTTAAAAGCTTAAATAATTGAGGTGTAGCAAGGGTGAACTGGCTAATCGATAACTGATCTAAAGATGAACCAGGGGTACCACTTCCCAGTATTACCAGCTTATTCTGCCCTTCATTAAACAATTTGTTTCACTGATTGCCTCATAGACCCATAGACTCTAAAGGCTGGAGAAAATCTTAAAGATAATTCAACATCATGGGACTATTTACCAACTATATTCTTGCCAAGAAGAAAAACAAAATAGCTAAATCATAGAGAAAACACTGTGCCTTCTAGAAGGCAGTTACCTTTTCAGTATATAAGATCAGAAAGAAGAGGGAAAAGAAGCCAGTACTGAACCAAGCTCAGTCCCTCTTTCTTAAAGGTCTCAAAATAGGAAACCAGATTGGTAGTCTGAGGAGGAACTCCTGAGTTCAGCTTGCTCCCACCTGCAGCGTCATGACCTGTCCTCCTCTTAGCTGAATGGTACAAGCCATAGGCAGACATCTCTCACAGCATTCACCTTGGATCTTCTCTTCCTTGTAACCCTAGATGGAGAGAAAAAGCAGCCATAGTTAACCTCCCCCAGAATATCCAATTTATACGTAGGCTTGCTTTGCCAGCCTCTCATCTATCCTCTCCATCAGTTTCACCTAGAGTTCAGACAGTCAACACACGATTCTAACTAGCTTTTGTGCATCCTCAGTGCCCTAGATAGCATTCCTTCCTCCACATATGCACATCTCACTCCAGTCTAGCAGCCAGACCTATTAAATTAGACCTCTCCCCTGAGTGCCAGGCTTATCAATTCAATTGTTTACATAATTGTTGATTGAATTATCATCTCAAAATTTAACTTATCAAAATGATACTTGATTTTTGCCTCAAATCTCATCCTACCCAAGTCTTTCTGATCTCAGTAAATGGTTTCATCACCCAGTTGCTCAGACCAGAAGGCTGAGAGTCTTCTTACCTCCTCCCTTTTTCTCATCCCTCTACTCATCACAACATCTTGCCGACATGCCTCTCAGACTCACCCACTGCTAATCATGGTCAATGTCCTCTGCCATCACTTAGGCCAAGCAACCACCATCCACACTGGACTCTGGTAAGAAGAGTCTACCTCTACTCTTGACTCCTATCAGGGGTCTCCACACAGCTGCTAGATTAACCTTATAAAAATATGTCTAGTTATGTCACTCCCTCACTTGAAAGCCTTTGAAGGAGTACCAGTTCTGGTGATGGCAGAGTAACTTGTATCAGAGTGACCCTCCTGCAGATAACAATGATAAGCTTTTGACAAAATATTTAAAACAATTGTCTAAGGGCACTGGAGGATGATCAAAAACAATGATAAAACTAATAAACTGGAAGGTATTCAGTCCTTGAAAGAGGGAAATAAAATGGACAAGAATCATGTATAAAAGGCTTTTTCCAGGAGGGTAATCTGTAAGGCACTGGACAGATGGAACTCAAGCAGAATGTTTTAGTCATATTGGCCTGAAGAGTCAGAGGACAGGGTATGGGACTACTAACAGAGCTGGAAATTAAAGGGGAAAATTCCAGTAAAGATTAAGCCAGGAAGGGGAAGCCCCCAAATCTGCATATAAACTCCCCTAAAATCCTTGGATGGCCCCTGAACTATATATGCACTGCAGAGCCTCCAAAGAACCAGGGACAAAACAACAGCTAGAAACCTGAGAGAGCGGAGCAGAAATTCCAGCTGCCACACATCACAGGGGAGATGAGTTTGGAGTCTGAATTCTACCAAGTTAGATGGGCTAGGTAAACACCTCAGTTTTCCAGTGAAATCTCAGAAGGTCCAAGCCTTAGGAGTAATGGCTATGTCCAAGGACTAAGGAATTCATCCTAGGACTAAGGTAAATACTGAAATACACTCTCCCAAATGTAGTTTAAAACAAGCTTACCTTTAGTTTAGGATTAACTTAACTACCCATACCTTAACTGCGCTAGAACCAAACTTTACATGGATCCAGGAAAATAACAAAATTCAGTCTCTTCAGCATATCATCCACAATGTCTAACACATAATACAAACTTTCTAGACATGCAAAAAATGGAAAAAATTGATCCATACTGATTTTCCAGAGAAAAATCACTCAATTGAAACTTACAAATGAGTAGATGTTCAATTAGTAGGCAGAAACTTTAAAATAACTATGATAAATATGCTAAACAGCCTAAAGGAAAAGATGGATATAATGTGATCAGAAAAAAGTGATTTCAGTAGAGATTTAGAAACTTTAAAAAAAAATCAAATGGAAATCTTGGAATTTAAAAAAACATAATATCTTAAATTATATACTCAGTGTATGGTAATTATTGCAGATGGAATACAAGAAAAGAAAATCCATGATTTTCTTTAAGGCTGGTCAATAGAAACGATCTAAACCAAAGCACAGGGAGAAAAAAAGGTTGAAAAAATATATAAAAATTCCCTATGACCAATGGAACAGTATCAGGTGATCTAATTACATGTAATTAGAGTCCCAGAAAGAGGAGAGAGAAAATGGAGCAGAAAAAATAATTGAAGAAATTTTCCCAATTTAGTAAAAAAATTAACCTACACATTGAGGAAGTACCATGAATCACAAGCAGAAAAAGTATAAAGAAAATTAATCCTAAGCATATACTCAAACTTTTGAAAAAGCAATGATGAAAAATGCTTAAAAGCCGTGAGCAAGAGGGGGGACCACATAAAGGGGAACAACAATAAAAATGACAGCCGACTTTCATCAGAAGCAATACAAACCAGAAGACAATGGAACAACATATTTAAAGTGATGAAGAAGAAAAACACATCAACCTAGAACTCAATATCCAATAAATGAAAGCAAAATAAAGACATTTTCAGATAAATGAAAACTGACAAATGTGTTGCCCTTTGGTCCACACTAAAAGAAATGCTAAAAGTTCTTCTTCAGACTGAAAAGAAATGATACCACATGGAAATCTGGATATATAGGAAGAGCACTGTAAATGATAAATATGTATTTCTTTTGTATTTCTTTTATTAAATATGGTAAAATACAATTGACTGCTTAAAGCAAAAATAATAACAATATATTGTGGGGCCTATGTCTTATATAGAAGTAAAGTATATGACAACACTAGCACAAATGATAGGAAGAGAGAATTATTACACATGAAATGGTGTAAAATTTAATCATGGTAGACTGTGATAAGTTAAGGATACGTATTATAACTTTAGATTCAACACAAAAATATTAATATGAAGAAATGCAGTTCAAAGTCCAATAAAGGAAATAGAATGCAAAAAAGGAAACCACGCAAACCAAAAGAAGACAGAAAAGAGTAAATAACAGAACTCATAGAGAGGTAAGCATAAAATAAATAACACAGTGCTAGATTTAACCCCAACCATATCAATAATTACATTATCTGTAAATGTGTTTTAAAAATCCCATTTAAAAATGAAGATTGTCAGACACGGGTAAAAAGGCAAGACCCAACTATATGCTGCTAACAAGAGATGCACTTTCAGTATAAAGAGACAGATTGAGAATAAAGGATGGAAAATATATTTCATGTCAACACTAAGAATAAGAAAGCTGAATTTGATACCAGACAAAGCAGTCTTTAAAATGAGGAATTTTACCAGTGTGATAAAGAAGATAATTTCATAATGATAAGAGAAAATACATCAAAAGACATGATTAAGAAAATAAAATGTCAAGTCATAGACTGGGAGAAAATATTGTAATACATATATTTGATAAAGGGCTAATATCCAAAATCTATAAAGAACTACTATAACTCAGTAATAAAAAGGCAAATAGATTTTAAAATGGCAAAAAGTTTGGGGAAAAAAAACACTTCACAAAAGAAGATATGGTCAATAAGTACATAATAAAATGGTTAACATTAATAATAGGAAAATGCAAATTTAAAATATCACAATGGCTAAAGTTAAAATACCTGACAGTACCAAGTGTTGACATGGGTGGGAAGAACTTTTCCACAATGTTGGAGAGATGATAAAATGGTAGAAACACTTCAGAAAACAGTTCTGCAGTAAATACCTTTTAGGTATTTACTCAAAGGTATAAAAACAAATGTCCTCAAAAAATGGGTACAAGAATGTTCATAGAATTTTTATTCATAGTAACTCCAAACCAGTAACAAGCCAAATGCCCATTATCACATGAATAGATAAACATATTATTATATGTCCATTTAATGGACTATGGCTCAGTTATGAAAAGGAACAAACTACTGCTATACTCAACAGCATGGATGAATTAAAAAACATTATGCTGAGCAAAAGAAGCCAGACACAAAAGCATATATACTATATAGTTCCATTTACATGAAATTTGAGAACAGGTAAAACTAAGCTGTAGAGACAGAAATGAGGTCAGGGTTTGCCTGAGGTGATGGGGGAGGGGGGTGCCTGGAAAGGAAATTTTTGGAGCAATGGAAATGTTCTGCATCTTAATTAAGATGGTAGTTATGCTGATTTATATAGTTATCAAAACTCATCAAACTGTACATTTAATATCTGTGCATTTTATCATAGGAAAATGATAACTCATTTTTTAAAAAATGAATTATATACAAAAACCTTCTGTGCTTCCCATTGCATTTAGGTTAAAATCCAATTTCCTTACCATGTCCTACAAGGGCCCTGCATGATCTGGTTCTTTCCTAATTTTCTGATCTCATCTTGTACTGCCACCCCCTTTGCTCTTGATAATCTATCCCCACACCTCTCCTAGGACTGTGAACATGCCAAGTTCATTCTCAAATTAGTGTCTGTGTGTTTGTTGCCCCCTCCACCTGGACTGCTATTCCTCCACTCTCTGTGTAAATGGCTCTTTTGCATCTTTTAATCATCATTTTAAATATCTCCTCCTCAGGGAGGTCTTCCTAGACCACCGACATCACACACACACATTCTTCATAACACCTGTCACAGTTTGCAGTTTTATCTGTTTAGATTTTTTTCTCCCTGCTAAGCAGGTAAGTTCCAAACGATGTCAGTGCTGGTGACCACTGTCTCCCCGACATCTGGCACTTAGAGGTGCTCCTGCAGTCACTGAAGAGACTGAAGGTTCTTCACTGAAGGTTCGGTGAGGAACCAACGATGGTTTAAGGTGTGAGGCCTTCATTTAATCTGCATTTGAAAAAGCAGCCGCTGCCAGACTTTCGGATTTCACTGTCTTGTAAAAATGCCTCCAGATTTGGGAGACAACATAGGGCTGACAACTTTTTATTTTGCAAATAAGAATATTTTAAACAATTTTAGTAAAATAAAAGATTAGAATCTACCATCAACTCTCATAATTTCATAAAAATTAAAGCTCTTTTAACTGTCTCCACCCACCCCCACCCCCCAAAAAAGAGGAAAGACACAGTCTCAAAATTTTAAAAAGAGTAAGTTTAGTTAGGGGAGAAACCAACTACGCTGTCATTCCTTTTCTCATCTTGCCACATTTAGTAATCGCCACGCAGCGACATCCATCAGGGCCCCAAAGGTTTTTCTAATCTGAACCCCTAACAGATGATTATTGCGCCCTCATTATCCCTGTCAGTGCACACTGGACACAATGATCCTACCCAGTAGGCACGGTGAGGAGCCAGGGAGCTTGCCCAGAAGTGAATCTAAGCAGTCTGCTACCCATAAATGAAGCTGGGAACTTGGCATGTCTTCAGGGAGTCGGCAGTAGAGAAAGCCAGTGGGGACAGAACCCAGCACAAAAGCCAGGAGCCGGAGCCGGCCCCAAACGCCACTTCCAAAGGCCTACTGGCTTTCCATGTTTCCGCTAAAATGTACAATTCCTGGAAGGTATATGACTACAGTGAACGAGAGCAAAGAGAGGGACTGAAATAAGCATTACGAGTAACCGTGAGCAGTTAAGAGCCAGAGGCAGGAAATGAAGCAGTGCCTCAATCAGGGAGGGTTTCGCGGGAGCCCGACTGGGGCATTTTTCAGTGAGTGTTGGGAGAAGAGAGCAGGAAGTGCCCTCCCCTCAGCGGGCCGAGGGACAGGAAAATGGACCAGCGCTTTTCAGAAGCGAAGGGGAGGGGGACAAATGGAGGAGAGAGCTGCAAAGTCAAGGGGAAGGGGCTGACGGGGCAAAGCCCACACGCCAGAGGCAGAGGGCAAAGTGAAGCCGAGAATAGGAAAGGGACAGAGGAGTCATGGGAGACAGGACAGGAAGGCAGAGGGAGCGGGTGGAAAACAAGGAGAGGGGCGAGTATTTTGAGGGTGTGGTGGGGGCTTGGGAAGGAGCAGAGGAGAGCCGCTTACAGGACTGAATAAAGAAAGCAGACCCTGAATAAAGCGAGACCACTGCTGCACACGGTGACGAGGGCAGCTGCTGACAGGAGCGTGTGTTCCACATGGCGCCATGTGGGAGAAGGGCAGTGCTGAAGGGGCTTTTGCTGGAACAGTCCGTCATGGCTGGAAACGTCCTCACTGCCCCTCTCAGGGGCAGCCATTGCCTCTGTCTGCCGAGCCCAGTTCCAAACGGCCAGAGTTCCCTTGTGGCCTGAGCAACCAATGAGTCCCACTCCCTGCTCAGTCATCCCCCAAAACACTGCTCTGCGAGTATCCCATAGCCTTGTTCCATGAATTCCAGACTGCTCAAAGCCTTCTGGCCTGCTTCCTTATTCCACCCCTTGCTTCCATCTGCCAGTGCCTTACCCACTCCCTTTCCTGGACGGTCCCCTCGTCTGCAGCCCACCCATTGCTCAAGGTGAGCTCGGCTCCTCCTCTGGGGCGCCTTCTCAGGGCTCCATGTCAGAGTGACCCCTCTTCCTCCTGCTGTCCCTCAGAGCTCATCTGTCAAGCTGGACTCTACCACTCGCCAGTGTGAATCACCTTCTGCTGCTCTCCTTTAGGGTTAAGCATCGTCTCCCAGGGAGGAAATGGACTCCCAGGGCTCAGCCTAACGGGTTTATGTAGTCTGATGTAGGCCTTCAAGCACCCCAGCCCCCCACCCACCCCCAGGAGGCCCAACTGAAGGAATACAATTAGACCAGATAAGGATGCTGAGCTAGAATGGAGTCAATTGCAGCAAGTTTCAGCAAAGGCTGAGAGATGCATTGAAGGAGGGGGTTTCAAGCAGGAGGAGGCAGGCATACTGCCCTGGGGAGACGCCAGAGCTTCACGGGAAAGGAGGAAGAAAACAAAAACCAAAAGGGATCACGGATTAAGAGTATTTAGAAACCTACGTCTAGACTGGATCCTCAGGATGCAGGGGAGGCTGCAGGGCCACCCACCTCTGGCCACAAGGGGGCGCCCACAGGGGCTCAGCGGCTCGCCCCCTGGCAAGCAGTGTAAGGCCTTCCTCTCCTCCAGAACCGCAGGGCCAAGTGCTGCTTCTCACCACTGGCCTGATGGCAGCGCAGTGGGCATCCACAGCAAAAGGGATGCCACGTAGCTCCAGAGAGCATTATTTCATTCCATATTAAAGCCCAAATGTATTCTAGCGGGGTTGCCACACACACACACTGCACCCCAAACCCAAAAACATCCATTGGAATTTTTAAAAAGTGAACTTACTTGGTTCTTTCTAATCAAGGCGAGAACGTTCTCTCTGAACCATTCTATCAGAAATAGCTGTGTCTCCTACCGACCCTTTTACTCTGCACGTACTTTATTACGCCCTTCCTTTGAGCATGACACGGCTCTGTGCAGAGAAGAACGTACATGCAGAAGCCATGCCCCTTATCCTCTAGAGTGCACAAAGCACCTGCACGGCCTGCCCGCTCCCACCCTGGCCCCAGCCATGTCGGCTCCCAGTGTCCCCTCCCCTCCTGTCTGCTCTGTTGCTCCCCAGCAGCCCAGCCTGTGGCCTGCAAAGAAGAGGGGAGAAGCCCTCCCTTAGACCATGAGACAGCATCTGGCTCACAAGAAACTTACCTGACAACTGTGTTTTCTATAACACAGAAGCACTGGGCTCAGAGGGGAGTTGGCGGCAGGAGCTAAGGCCTCCTCCCAAGCTTTAGGTCCTGTCCTGGCAACCAGCTCTGCCCACACAGGACTGTAAAACCCCAGTGGGTGGCATTAAAAGACATAAAGTAAAACAATGGCATGCTGTTTCTGGGTTTTTTTTTAATCTACCAAATTAGAAATGGTGATTCCACTTCTCTGAACTCATCCTAGTATTCAGAGCAAATAGAGTTACCATGACCTGGAAAAAACAGGGAAAGATATTTTTAAAGCACTTAAATACCCAATAAAAAAAGGTTGGTGGTACGTTGAGAAACAGCCATTCAAAGGCTGTAACTATTATGTAGCCAGTGGTCATGCACATAGTAAGTGTCTGATAAATATTTGTTGCCTAATTGATTTTTAATATTTTCAAAGAATGGTACTGGTGTTTCTCAAAGTGTTGTGTAAAAAGATACAGGGCTGTAAATACAGTATCATAAGACTTGTAAATATGTTCATTAAAAAAAACAACAGGAAGAAAGTGTCTAAAATCTGAAAGAAATAGAACAAAGGGTGGCCTCTTCTCAAACTGGATTCCCTGTTCCCGCTTACCTAACCCTCCCACATTCTAGGTGGCCTCTTTTCAGAACTTTTCCCTGTTCCTGCTTATCTAACCCTCCCACATTCTTGTTCGAGTCACTTCCCCCAAAACCCACGTCAGTAAAGGGGATGAACTTGGACACTGAGAACTTACCCTCACACCTTTCGCCTTAGGATTGGGTTAGTTTTTGCGCCTAAGATTGTTAAGCCCACAACTCCCAGCCAATGGCAGATGGGGAAGGTTGGGGAAGGAGGGAAATGGGACATTGTGTCAGGAGAACTATATAATCTTTGTTCTTACACTGATCATGCACACTTCCATTAGCCTGGGCGTGTGCCCTTTCTCATAAGAAAGAAATAAATTACTGCTGCCTGTAGTCCAATTCTCTATCTTCAGAACTTTTATTTTGAGTAAGTGGTCACCGTTCCACTCAAAATCTATAAACTGATAATCAACATTACTTCCCAGAGATGTGATTTGGGTGGGTGACTTTTACTTTCTTCTTCATAGTTGTCAAATATTTTCCATAATCAGAAAATAATGAGAGACTTATTTAAAGACCCCAGTGGGGTGTGCTGCCTGGGTCACACCAGTATTGGGCTATATGTGCCTCCAGTCCCCCTCGGCCCCATCCACCCCGCTTACCTGGGGGCAGGCCTGGCAGGTGGTCTTTCTGCACTCCAGCTTGAATGCCGAGACGGCCCCCAGCTGGACAGTGCAGTGGCAAGCGGTGCACTCGTCGAGCATCACACTCTTTCCAGGCTGGAAGCAGAAGCTGCAAGGTCACACCTCCCCGGCCTTGCCAGACCCTCTCCAACCGGGTCCTCCCAGGAGCCATCCCCTGCTGCTCTTCCTGCCTCCCAGGGCTGCCCCCTTCCCTGCCTGCCCTCCTCCAGGACCACGAAGGGAAGAGCCAGGGCTTTCACGCCAGAGAGGCAGCCCCGGCAGAGGCAGTGAAATGTGCACGAGGACCTCAGGGGGCTTCTCTGTGCACAGAGGAAATGCCCACGTGCCTGGGCAGGGTGGGACATGAGTACTAGGCAGCGGGGCCAGGGCCTCAAGTGAGGACGATGTTACCAGCTTGGCTCAGGGGTGCCTCGGAAGCCCTGCAGGAGTAGCAGGTGCG
>JAQZBX010087545.1:0-12848 GCA_029593785.1 Cabassous unicinctus
ACCAATGCGTGAATACCCATTCATCATGCTTATGAATCACAAAAGGATCTGGATTTGCTTTAAGAACAGGATTTGCAGGAGTCCACAAAAGACTCAAACCAGGACAGGTACCAATATGGGAAACTTTCTAAGATATTAATTGAAAAAAGCAAGGTGCAAAACAATATATGCCATTTATATATTAAAAAGGAGATAAATACTATATATTTGTATTATCTTGTAAATGCATTAAAAGTCTCTCAAAGGAGATGCAAAAGACTAGCAACAGTGGTTGTCTGTTGTGGATGGTAGAATCAGCAGGGATACATTTCGCTGTATATCTTTTCAAAATTTTCATGTTTAAACCTTATAAATGTATTACCTACTTAAAAATTAAGTAAATAATTGTTTAAAAAATAAAAAGGAAATATAGAAAAAGAAAGAATAAACTAAAGAAAAACAATGTAGTGGTAGGGTCATGCCATATGTCCTGGCTGCCACCATGGGGAGGTCCCCCAGAATAACACCCTATAAACTGCCTTCTTCAGCAGACAGACTCCTCATTGGAAGAAGTGACTCAAATAATGCTATTTCCAAAGATGGTACCCTTGAACTCATCTCACTTCCTAAACCCCTCTCCCACTCAGATCCTTGCCTTTGTGGAAAGGGGGGCAGAGCTGCTTTGCTTGGTCTACTTGGATTGCAAGTGATTCAGCCTGGTGGATACCTCTAATTTAGGCTCCGTGGGAGTGTGAAATTTATTCTGCTTGGTAAAAGAGGAGCTAATCAGTCTGAGACTTTAGCCCTAAGGACCTCAAGTCATCTGTTCCTTACCTACTTGGATGTCCTTTAAAATCCTACATTTGCTCACCAAAAAAAGTCTTTTTGGCTTCCTGGCTCTCTGAGTTTAAAGAAGAAAATGTTCATTTGATTCTAGCACTAAGCACTAAAGATTCACAACCTGAAGGTAGGCAAAGACTTCTCAGCCAGGACACAGAAAGCAATAGCCATTTAAAAATTGAATAAATTAGACTTCATAAAAATTTAAACCTGCTCATGAAAAAAAACGTAGTCAAGAAAATGAAAGGACTTGCACCCATAACATATAAAGAACTCTTACAAATCAAAAGAAAGACAAAAAATTTTAAGAAGCAAGGATTTATTAAACAGACACTTCATAAAGTAAAATATACAAATGGCCAATGAGCCCATTAAAGAAGTGCTCAAAATCATTAGTCATTAGAAAAATGCAAATTAAAACTACGGTGAGATACCATCACCAACTCACTATAATGGCTAAAATTAAAAAGACTGAAAATACCAAATGTTGGCAAGGATGTGAAGTAACCAGAACTCTAATATATTGCTGGTAGGAGTGAAAAATTGTACAACTACTTTGGAAAAATATTTGGCTATTTCTTATTAGGTTAAACATATACCTACCCTATGACCCAGGAATTCCACTTGTAGGCAATTATCCAAGGGAAATGAAAACATATGTCCACACAAATACTTAAACAAGAATGTTCAAAGAAACTTTATTCATAATAACTTCAAACTGGAAACAGCCCAAGTGTTTATCACAGTTAGAACGGTTAAACAAATTGGAACAACGGAATACTACTCTACGATAACAAAGAACGAACTAGTGAAACACACAAAAACATGGCAGAACTTCCTAGCTATAAGCGTTATGCTGAATGAAAGAAGTGAGACACAAAAGAGAATATACAATGTGCTTCCAAATATATGAAGATCTAAAACAGGCAAAACTAATTTATAGTAGAATAAAATGAAAAAATGTGTTTGTCTGTGGGTGTTAACTGGGAATAGGCACTAGGGAACTTGCTGAGGTGATGGAGGTCCAAAGTACGAAATCAGTTTCACTGAACCAAGATCAAGATGTCAGCAGGACTGCATTCCCTCCAGAGGCTCTAGGAAAGAATCTTTTTCCCTCTTTTCTGGGTCCTAGAGCTTCATTCCTTGCATTCCTTGGCTTGTGGTCCCTCCCTCCATCTTCAAAGCCAGCAGCATGGCATCTGGCTTCAGTCATCACATTGCCTTCTTCTTTTGTAGTCAAATCTCCCTCTGCTTCCCTCTTATAAGGACACTTGAGATTTCGTTTTGGACCCCCTTGGTAATCCAGGATTACCTCCCCATCTAAAGCTCTTTAACTTAATCACATCTGCAAAGTCCCTTTTGCCATATAAGGTAACACTCACAGGTTCCAGGGGTTAGGACTTGGATATCAGCCTGCCATATGAACGATGGATTAAATACTACTACTTTATCAAGGTTAAATTTCCTGATTTTGGTAATTGCACTGAGGTTATGTAAGAGGATGTCCTTGTTCTTAGGAAATGCACACTGACATATTTAATGGTAGAGCAAACAATGTCTCCAAATTACCCTGGACTAGATCATAAATAAATAAATAAATAAATAAATTTTAAAAAAGGTTTATTTGTTGTTCCCATTACAGTGTAATGTGGGCCAGTGGGCCAGTCAACTCCTTTGAGTGGGTCTCATCCTAATAGTTACTCAAGGATCTAGGCTCTGCTCTGGGAGAGGGGGGTGGGGGTAGGAGCCTTTGCTCCCAGCAGTAGAGATGGAGAATGGTTTAAACCTGGCAATGCGTTATATCATATCTGCCTACATTCTACTGGTCAGAATTAAGTTTTATGGTTACACCTACATGTATGGACATCTGGGAAATGCAGTCTTTCTATCTGCCCAGAAGGAAAATAAAACAGCTCAATGAACACCTTCCTTTGACTCTGCCATGCTAGCTGCATAAACTTGAGCAATTTATTTGGACGCTTCCTAAGTTTTCTCATTTATCAAATGGAGATAATAATACCTACTACATAGGGCTGTTGTATTAATAATGTACGTGACATGGGTAGCACAGCTCCTGGTACATAGTAAGCCACCACTTCTCATGTCTCTTACAGTTCTAGTTATAGCAACTCCCTGGCTGGTGGCGGAGACTATTCATCCCCAAACTTTCCGTGTTAGTATCATTTACCCCTTGCTCTTTGTCACCACAGATTTGTTTCATCACAGATCAAGACTTTGGAGGAAAAAAAAATAAAATAAAAAGCACAAAATTTAAAAAAAAAATAAAAAGTGAAAAGACCTTGGAGCAGAGTCCACCTGACAGGATGTAATGTGAAGAGCAATGGGTTACAGGGTGTCATTTTGCATGAAATGCCTCGGACAATGGAGGCTCCCCTGGTGCCTCCTAGGGTTGCTAAGATGGCCCCTCTCATTGTTCTTTTTTTAAATTTTTTATTTTTTTAAAGATTTATTTTATTTATTTATTTATTTCTCTCCACCCCCTCGTTGTTTCTGTACTTGCTGTGTCTTTTCATCTTCCCTGTATCTTTAGGAAGCACCAGGAACTGAACCCAGGACCTCCAATGTGGGAGGGGGGGTGCCTAATGCTTGAGCCACCTCTATTCCTTACTTTTTTGTGTCTTTCATTGTGTTTTTCTTCTTGTGTCTCTTGTTGCATTAGCTTGTTGCGTCAATTTGCCGTGCCTGCTCATCGCACCAGCTCACTGTCTTGCTCATCCTCTTTAGGAGGCACCAGGAACTTCCGCTCACTGCTCTGTTGTGTCTCTCATTATGTTTTTCTTCTTGTGTCTCCTGTTGCATTAGCTTGCTGTGCCTGCCCATCATACCAGCTCTATGTCTTCTTTAGGAGGCACTGGGAACTGAACCATGGACCTACCATGTGGTAGGTGGGAGCCCAACTGCTTGAGCCACATCCACTTCCCTCTCACTGTTCGTAACAACAGGTTTTGGCAAACTTCCAACCAATGCTGACCAAGGAGTCTATCCTCTGCTCTCTGGAATTTAGAGGGAGAGGAAGTGGTGGTGGCAGCTCTCCTCCAGGGGAAATGGTAGGTAGCAGCTGTCCAGAGCTTACAACTTTTCCCACACTCAACGCCACAGTAGCTTAAGATGGCCCAACCAAGCCTGTCCAAATAGGCCCCACTAAGGACACCCTGGGCCTCCTGCTGGCCTGAAAAACAGAACACCAGGATTCATGTGCAGGTATAGAGTGGACTCCCCCATAAAGTCATGCATATAGAAATGTCCCTTTCAGTCTGGAAATGGGGAGCCGGGGTTGGAATTTAGAACCTGAAACTTACATAGACCTAACTCCATGTCCTGCACACACCCAAGCCAAGATTTGGCCCACCAAACGCAGATGATTGTTTGATTTCCAGTTTGTGATCAGAGTAGAGAAGTTTAGCAAATTTGTTAACAATGTAATTGGGGGGCAGATGTGGCTCAAATGGTTGGGTGTCCGTCTCCCATATGGAGGGACCTGGGTTCGATCCCCAGGACCTCCTGGTAAAAATAAAGAAAAATATAGAAGGCGCATGGGCTGCCAAGTCCCATGAGCAGGTGCACCGCCAGGCCCCGCTGAGCCATGCAGCAAGATGAAGTAACAGGAGAGTGACACAAGGAAGAGCCAAGACAAGACACACTAAAAAACCAGGAACTAAGGTGGCACAGGCGATGGGACGCCTCTCTCCCACATCAGAGCTTCCCAGGATCGAATCCCGGTGAAGACAGGAGGAGAAGGATGAGAAGAGAGGGCAGGAAAGAGACACAGAGAATTGCGTGACCAGGTGTATTAGTCAGGGTTCTCCGCAGAAACAGAACCAACGGGATAAATATGTATGTAAATATTATGGGATTTCTTATAGGAATTGGCCCACACGACCTGGGCATCAGCAAGTCTAAATTCCGTAAAGCGGGCTGCAAGTTGGGAACTTGGATAAAGGGTTTGAGGAATTCCTGACAAGCTGGCTGGCTGAAGTAGAGACAGAAATCTTTCTTTTTTTTTTTTTAAAGGTTTATTTTATTTATTTATTTCTCCTCCCCCCACCCCCCACCGTTGTTTTGCACTTGCTGTCTATTCTTCTGTGTCTGCTTGTCTTCTCTTTAGGCAGCACCGGGAACTGATCCTGGGACCTTCCAGAGTGAAGAGAGGCGCTCAATCTCTTGCGCCACCTCAGCTCCCTGGTCTGCTGCGTCTCTTATTTTATCTCCTCTGTGTCTCTTTGTTGCATCATCTTGCTGCGCCAGCTCTCCAAGTGGGTCAGCACTCCTGCACGGGCCAGTACTCTGCATGGGCCAGCTCTCAGCTCTGACCAGCTTACCACTTGGGCCAGCTTGCCTTTCACCAGGAGGCCCTGGGAATTGGACCCTGGACCTCTTATCTGGTAGACAAGAGCCCAATTGCTTGAGCCACATCTGTTTCCCAGAAATTCTTTCTGATTGCTGGAATCGTGTTTTCCCTTTAAGGCCTTCAACTGATTGGATGAGTCTTCTCTTGCTGTTGAAAGCAATCTACTTAGTTGATTGTAGATATAATTAGCCATAGATGTGATCAACTGACTAATTATTTAAATCCACAGAATACCGTCACAGGAACAATCAGGCCAGTGTTTGCTTGACCAAACAACTGGACACCAAAACCTAGCCTAGTTGACGCATGAACTTAACCATCACACCAGGCATGAACTTGTGTGGAGGAAATTTAAAATCAGTTTGCAGTTATCACCAGCACCCGAGTCAAGAAGTGATATAGCAGCAGTGAGATTAAAATGAAAGCTAAAGAAAGTAAGAAAAAAGAGAAAGAACTTGCCAGAAGCAAATCTGCATGGAAGGGTTCTTAATTTCTGCCTACTGGTTCCAGGGAGGATGGCTCTTGGAGATCTGTTGGTAAAAAGGTTTTTCTGGAAGAGGAAGGCAACATGGGGCTATGAGTCAGGTGACTCCAAGTTCACATTCTAAATCTTCCAAGTTCCAGTTATGTAACCCTGTGAAAATTGCTTCACTTTCCCAGTGAGGGAAAATAGGGCCGGAGATCCAGACCACCTCACAGGTTTTTTGTGAGACTCAAATAAGATAACAATATGGGAGTGCAATTAGGGGTTTGGCTCTTTTTTTCTTTTTGTAAGTTTCAGTTTACCTAGAAACTTCTGGGCTTCTTGGGATTCCCTCTAAAAATTTTAGGGAACCTGGCAATCATTTCAAATACAATTTTTTCCCCCTTCTAATCTCCCCTTCTTCTTTCTAACATGTATCTGGTATTTGTGTCCAGAGTATTTTTTTAGGGAAGTACAGGAGGATTGAACTTGGGACCTTGTACTTGGGAGGCAGGTGCTCAACCACTGAGCTACATCTGCTCCCCTGCTCCCATTTATAATGCAAATGCCCCTGGGGAAAAGACTCAGGTGACTGTTTCTAGGTAACACCTTAACTGTCCATTAATACTTAGCTCCAAGCAGGAATGAGGTACAGGATAGGCCCATGGGAAGGAAAGGAAGATCTGGAGGAGGCTCAAGCTCTGTAAGAAGTACAGAGACCTGATAGCAGATGAGGTGGAAAGCAAACAGCCTGCCTCTTGATTTTACTGAGGGAGAAACCTGGCAGAGCAGGGCCATCTTTCAGCAATTTTGTTATATGTGGCAGTTTCTAACCAAAAGGTTAGAATCATTTTATATTAATATTGAATATTATATATTAAATAGTACAAACATTACAACTATATTATATTGTAAATATATAAATAGTATAGATTCTATTAATATTTATTTATTGCATTCAATCCAGTCTTTGACAAACTATTGGTAGCTAGTTAACTGCTTTCAAGTATACAGTTTGGTGGCATTAATCACATTTATTTACAATGTTGTGCTACCATCACCACCATCGATTACCTAAAACTTGTCAAAACCCCAAAGAGAAATTCTTTATCCATCTAGCAATAACTCCCCACCCCCACCTCCCCAGCCCTTAAAAACCTGTAAATTACTTTTTGTCTCTATGAATTTGCTTAGTGTAGGTATTTTATATAAGTCAACTAACACAATAGTTTTCCTTTTGTGTCTGAACTTATTTCACTCAATGTGACATGGTATGGCAGGTATCAGAATTTCATTCCTTTTTATAGCTGAATAATATTCCATCAAATGTATATAGTACATTTTGTTTATCCATTCATCTGTTGATGGATACTTGGGTTGATTCCACCTTTTGGCTATTGTGAATAATGCTGCTATGAACATTAGTGTACAAATATCTGTTCAGGCCCCTGTTTTCAATTCTTTGGTGTACACTTAAAAGTGGAATTGCTGGGTCATATGGTGTGATGGTTTAGAGCTGAATGTATCCCCCCAAATCATGTTTTTAAACATAATCCATTCCTGTGAGTGTGAAACCATTTTATCTTATTTTTTATTTTTATTTTTTATTTATCCCCCCCCCATGCTGCTTGTGCTCTCTGTGCCCATTTGCTGTGCGTTTTTCTGTGTCTGCTTGTCTCCCTTTGTTGGGTCATCTTGCCATGTCAGTTCACCACGCCGTGCAAGCTGGCTTGCCTTCACCAGGAGACCCCGGGAATCAAACCTGGGGCCTCCCATATGGTAAACAGGAGCCCAACCAATTGAGCCACAGCCGCTTCCCTGAAACCATTTTAAGTAGGAACTTTTGATGGGGTTACTTCAATTAAGGTGTGATCCACCTCAATCAGGATGGGTCTTAATCCTATTACTGGAGTCCATTATAAGCGAAATGAAATTCAGTCAGAATGAGAGAAAGCCACGGAAACAAGCAGCTGAAATTCAATGGAACCCAGAAGAGAAAGGAGAGGCCAGAAAAAGGCTGCCATGTGACAGAGGAGCCCAGGACCAAGGATCACTGGCAGCCAGCCCCAGAATGCCAGTCTTTGGGAAGAAAAGCACTCTCTTGATGAACCTTCATTTGGGCTTTCTCTTTGTCTCTAAACCATGAGCAAATAAATTTCCATTGCTTAAGCCAATCCATTGCATGGTATTTGCTTAAGCAGCCAAGGAACCTAAAATATATTGTAATTCTATTTTTAACTTTCTGAGGAACACATATGGGCTGTTTTTTTTTAAGTTCTTAATTTTCATTCTTAATTTTTACCATCCAAACACAGAATTGCCTTCTTTTTGCTGCTCTGACATTTTTTTAAAAAGCAGTGTTATTGAGATGTATTCACATACCACACAATCCATTCAAAAATTGCAGTCAATGGCTTCTAGTATAATCACAGAGGTGTGCTGTTCTGACAATTTTAATAAAACTTTTTAATTAAGTCAAAATTGTATACAGTTGGGAAGCGGATGTGGCTCAATCGATAGGGCTCCCATTTACCATATGGGAGGCACCAGGTTCGATTCCCGGGGCCTCCTGGTGAAGGCAAGCCAGCCCGCATGGCTCGGTGAGCTGACACAGCAAGACGTCACAACAAAGGGAGACAAGCAGACACAGAAAAACGCACAGCAAATGGACACAGTGAGCACAAGCAGCAAGGAGGGGATAAATACATAAATAAATAAAATAAATCTTAAAAAAAAAATTGTATACAGTAAGATGTGTAAAACTTAAGCTTGCTGGGAAGCAGATGTGGCTCAGGCGACTGGGCTCCTGCCTACCACATGGGCAGTCGCTGGTTCGGATCCTGGTGCCTCCTAAAGAAGACAGCAAGCTGACACGACCGGCAGGCACAGCGAGCTGACACAAGAGACACAAGAAGAAAAAACATAATGAGAGGCACAAGAAAGCAGGGAGCAGAGGTTCCCACTGCCTCCGAAAGAAGACAGTGAGCTGACGTGACGGGTAGGCACAGCAAGCTGACGCAACAAGATGACACAACAAGAGATTCAGGGTGGAAAAACATAAAGAGAGACACAACAAAGCAGGGAGCAGAGGTGGCTCAAACAATTAGGCACCTCCCTCCCACATCAGAGGTCCCGGGTTTAGCTCCCGGTGCCTCCTAAAGAAACAAGGAAGATGAACAGACACAGCAAGTGCAAACAACAAGGGGGTGGGGAGAAATAAATAAATAAAATAAATCTTTTAAAGAAAACAAACCTTAAGCTTACTAAATTTTTGCTTATGCATACACTTGTGTAACTCTAGATCAAGTTACACAGCACATTACCAGTACCCCAGAAGGTTCCCTCAAGATTTTGCCTAATAAATATCTATTGCCACCCTGCCCATCCTCTCAGACAACCATTATCCTAACCTCTATCAGCAGAGATTAGTTTTGCCAGTCTTATAAATGGTATCATATAAGATGTGCTTTTTTGTGTTCATCCATGTTGTTGTACATAGCAAGAGTTTGTATTTGGTTTTGGTATTTCATTGTATGGCTCAGCCACAATTTATTTATTCTGTCTTCTGTTGATTGGCATTGGATTGTTTTCAGTTTTTGGTGATTATGATTAATACTGCTATAAACAACCAGGTACATTTGTGTTGGTGGACATAGCATTCATTTCTCTTATATGTATTCATATAGAAATTTCTGGCCAGAAGGTAGGTTGAGGTTTAGTTTTAGTAGATATAGCCAAACAGCTTTTCAAAGTGGTTGCATCAATTTACTCTTGCCAGAAATGTATGAGTGAGTTCCATTTGCTCTACAACTTTGCCCATATTTGGTATTGTCAATCTTCACCATTCTGGTGGTTGTATAGTGGTATCTCATTTGTGGTTTTTAATTTGCAATAAGCTTCTGAAAACGTGCAGAGGCTTGTTGGCCATTTTGTATATCTTCTTTTGTGAAGTGCCTTTTTAAGTGTCTTGCACATTTAACTATTTAACTATATGTCTTTTACATATTTATTTGTAAAATTTCTTTACATTATCTGGATATGAGTCCTTCTTTGGATGTAGGTATTGCAAATATCTTATCCCAGACTGTGGAGAAGGTTCTCTTAAAGGTTTCTTTGATGAATTGAACTTCTTCATTTTAATATAGCCTAATTTATCTATCACTTCTTTTACGAATGGTACTTTTAATGTCCTATTTAAGAAATATTTAGGCTATTCTCTCACTTTCTTTAAAATAGAAAATTATTCATTTCAAAAGTACATTGTAAAAAATTTAGAATATAATAATTATCAAAAAGAAGAAAATAATCACCTATAACCCTACCATTCAGCAATATAACCTCTATTAACATTTCGGTGCATATTCTAGTATTTATAAATGGTTATATATATAGTTTTTTTTCCCACAAAAGTGGGATCATATTGTAATTATTTTTAGTCAACCTTGTTCAACTTAATATTTTATGTAAATATTAGTAAATACTCATTCCATAAGTTATTTGTTGCATAATAGCCTGTCATATGAATATGCCAGGTGTATTTTTTTTATTAGAGAAGTTGTGAGCTTATACAAAACAATCATGAATAACGTGCAGAATTCCCAAACATCACTCCTCCACAAATACCTTGCATTGTTGTGGAACATTTGTTACAGATTATAAAAGAATATCATCAAAATATTATTACCATGCTTGGGACATCTCTATAGCAGATTTGGTGGATAGCTGGAACACTTACTCAGATGGCTTGTGAAATTCCCCCTCAAAAGGAATTGGTGCAATGAAGAGTGTAGTGCCTAGGTCCCTGAGAGGTGTAATTCTGGTGCGATTAAAGTTTTAGCATTTTGGTTAAGTGGGGAAAAAAAATATTGTTACTAGGGAGAGGATGTGGCTCAAGCAGTTGGGTGCCTGCCTCCCACATGGGAAGTCCTGGGTTTGATTCCTGGTGCCTCCTAAAGAAGATGAGCAGATGCCGCAACCACCACAACAAGCAGACACCTCAAAGAGCAGATGCCTCAACAAGCAGAGGCCGGAACCAGCAGATGACACAACCAGCAGACAGCACAACCAGTAGGAGCAGATGTGGCTTAAGTGGTTGGGCACTCACCTCCCACATAGGAGGTCCTGGGTTCGGTTTCTAGTGCCTCTTAAAGAAGACAAGCAGACAGATGAGGGAGCCATCTGGAAGGGAGAATAAAAAAAATATTATCACTAACTATGGTCGATAGCTTACATTTGCTGTATTTTTTCCATATACCCCCTATTATTAACACTATGTATTAGTACTGTACATTTGTTATAGTTCATAAGAGAACACTCTCATATTTGTACTGTTAATCACAGTCCATCATATACCACATGGTTCATTGTGATATACAGTCCCATGTCTTGTACTATCTATCCAAGGTGTATGCTCTGTGGCTTTCAGTTTTATCACAGAGTTCTGTAATCAATTCCTCAGTAAATTTTTGAAAGTTTTCCTTGGTCCAATAGAAAAAAATCCCATAGTCCCTTGTAGCAGTTTGGCAGTTTGATATAGATATGAATTCCAAAAATAGATATTGGATTATGCTTGTAAACTGGTCTGTTAATCTGGGCACGATTAAGTTATGATTAGGGCATTTACTGGGCCACATCAGTAGGGCGTTGAGCCCCACCCCTTGGTGGGTGGGGAATCAAATATAAAAGGCATGGCAAAGGACAGAGTTGGAGCAGTTTTGATGTTGGAATGTTAATGCTGGAGCCCAGGGGAGTAAGCTCACAGAGGACGTTGGTCGTGAGGAAGGAGAGAAGGCTCTGGGAAAAGACACAAGCTGTTCGTCTGACAGTTCACAGCTGGCCTTGTGGAGAGAGGCAAAGCCTAGAGAGCCTTATAGTCTACAGCTGACCTTGCGGAGGAAACAGGAGCTGAGCCTGGAGAGAAATGCAGCCCCAGGAAGAGAGGAACCCAAGAAGTCTGAAACCTGGCAAACGTTGGCAGCTGCCTTGCTCCAACACGTAGCAACAGACTTTGGTGAGGGAAGAAACTTATGCTTTATGGCCTGGTAACTGTAAGCTTCTACCCCAGATAAATACTCTTTATAAAAACCAACTGATTTCTGGTATTTTGCATCAGCACTCCTTTGGCTGACTAATAAACCCCTGTTATCGATCCTTATCATTGATACAGCACCTTCTTTGACATTGATGCAAGAATATTACAATATTGCTGTTAACTAAAGTCCATAAGTTACATTAATTGTATTTCTACCGTGCATCACCATATTCTTACTACTTTGTAATAGTGACGTACATTTGTTCTAGCCCATGGAAGAACATTCTTGTATTTGTACTATTAACTACAATCCTCATCAACCACTGGGTTCACTATATTCTTCAGTCCCTGGATTATTCTCTAGCTTTCTTCCAATTGACATTTATGTCTCTAGACTACCCCTTTCTGTCACAATCCCATTTATAAACCAGCTGTGTTAGTTATACCACTATAAGGTGCTACCATCAGCTCTATAAGTTTCCACACTTTTACAGTCAAGCTAATTAAAAATTCTACATACATTAAGCATCAGTACCCCTTCTCAGCCCTCATCCTATCTCCTAGTAACCTATATTCAAGATTTTAAATCCATGTATTTATTCTTCGTATTTAGTTCATATCAGTGATACCATACAATAGTCATCTTTTTGTGTATGGCTTATTTCACTCAACCTATAACAAGGTTCATCCGTGTTATAATATGTGTCCCAAATTCATTTCCTTCTTCCAGCAACATAGTGTTTCATTATATGTATATACCACATTTTGTTTATCCATTCATCGGTTGATGGACAGTTAAATTGTTTCCATCTTTTGGCAATTGTGAATAATGCCACTATGAACATCAATGTGCAAATGTCTGTTTGCATCCCTGTTTTCAGCTCTTCTAGTTATATTCCTAGTAGAGAGATTGCAGGATCATACGGCAGTTCTATATGTAGCTTCAAGAGAAACCATCATCATGGGAAGCGGGTGTGGCTCAACGGATAGAGCCCCCCGTTTACCATGTGTGAGACCCCGGGTTCGCTTCCCGGGGCCTCCTTGTGAGGGCAGGCCAGCCCGCGCGGTGCGGTGGGCTGATGCAGCGGGACCTCACAGCAAGGTGGAGATAAGCAGACACGGAGAAGACACACAGCGAATGGACACAGCAAGCACAAGCAGCAAGG
>JAQZBX010087546.1:0-12856 GCA_029593785.1 Cabassous unicinctus
TTTTTTTTTTTAAAAAAAAAAGGCAAACAGCACTTAAAAATGGGAAAATATGTGAATACACATTTACCAAAGAAGAAACGTTCAATTCTTTTCAACATCAGAGAAATACAAATTAAAATTTGCTATATACACATACTAGAATGGCTAAAATCAAGAAAGATAATACCATCTGTTAAAGATGTGGAAAAACTGGAGCCCTCATACTTTTCTGGTGAGAATGCAAAATGGTGCTGACACTTTGGGAAACAATTGTCAGTTTCTTAAAAATATAAACTTACCATAACTCTTGCTAATTCCACTCTGAGAAATTTATCCAAGACAAATGAAATCATGTCTGTGCAATGATTCCTGGGGCAAGTTCATGGCAGCAAAAACTGGGAAAAAAATGCAAATGTCTATTAACCGGTGCAAGGATAACAAACTGTGATACATCCATGAACAGATCTGCAGCTTTAACTATCTCATTTCAAGCTCCGCCCATGCCGCCCATGGAAGCAGCCCCACCCAGCCTGTTCCCAACCCGCTTGCAGGGAAGGCAAGCCTTTGCAGTACTAACTTTAGCATAAATTATAGGTTCAAATACAACAGAAGAACATGTGTAGGAAACCACAACTGAGTCCAACTCTGTCACTCTGGGGAGCATAAATTCCAAATTAGGGCCCACTGGCGAGGCACCAAATTCTTGAGCTGTCTGCCCTGACTCTATTGTCTGGATGTCTCCAGAGCCCTCAGGAGCCATGCTATTTGGGGTAGTATCTACTTTGGCAGTCAATGAGATCTTGCTGAGATGTGCATAAGTGTAACCTCTGGAATGACCTCCCAACTCACTTTGAAGTCTCTTAGCCATATAAACTCATTCTTCTTTACCTTTTCCCCCTTTTGGTCAAGGTCTTTTTCCAGTTTCATTGCAAGCTGGTGCTTGGTAGTAATTCCTCAGTTCCAGGGAGGGTCATCCCAGGAGTCATGTCCCATGCTGGGGAGAAGGTTATGTATTTATATGCTGAGTTCAGCTTTGACTGAGGCCATATTTGAGTAACAAGGAGGCTCCCAGGAGGCAACTCTTAGGCACCCTATAATACTAAGTTTCAATTTGAAGAGTAAAGTTTCATACACACAGCCATCAATATCAAGAGCTGGTCAGGAGACCATCCTTCTTCACTAGTCATTGCCCCTGTACTTGGGGGATTCTTGCTGACTTATTAGAGAATGTGGCAGAGCTCCCCAGGACGGGAATTTAACATTCTTTCAGTTATTGTATGAATCTCCACCCACCATGGCTACAGCCAATGAATATTTAAACACACTTACAAGCCTTATATGTATGCTCAGATGAGCTTCCTCCCATGTATCCCCCATCACTGACACCCTACACTAATTATCCTCCCCTGCCACAGAGAACCACAGGTGCTGGAGAGGATGTGGAGAGATAGGAATACTTATTCACTGTTGGTGGAAATGCAGAATGGTACAGCCACTGTGGAGGACTGTTTGGCAGTTCCTAAAGAAGTTGAATATAAACCTGCCACGTGACCTGCAGTGACATGAACAGACATCTGCACACCAATATTCATAGCAGCATTATTCATGAATTCATGAATGCCAAAATTTGGAAACAACCCAGGTGTCTATCAACTGATGAATGGATAAACAAACTGTGGTGTATCCACACAATGGAATATTATGCAGTTGTAAGAAGAAATGAAGTCATAAAACACATGACAACATGGATGAATCTAGAGAATATTATGTTGAGCAAAGCAAGCCAGACACAAGGGGACAGATACTGTATGACTGTGTAACTATGAACCAAATCTTTTGTGTAACATATTGCATGATTCAAAAAAAATTATATGTATCCAGTACATTTAATGGAGAAATGTATGTTTTTATGCAAAAGTATTTTCTTTTTATTTTCAAGTTATTTATATATTCAATTATTAGATGTACAAAATAAAGTTCATAAAAATAAGAAGTGAAGTTACACAGCTAGGAGGGGTCACAGTGGGAATGGGCCCCTAAACCCCAGACCTTACCTGCCCTGTGTACTCCAAGAAAGCAGAAAGAAGTAAAACAAGGGAAGAAGAGAGAAAATTAAAGGTTCAAGTAACTCACCAGGGCTTAGATCTAAAGAAAGCAAAGTGCCTAAGATGAAGATTTCTGGGGTTGGATACACACTTTTACTTGCAAAGCGTTGGGGTCCCTGCAAAACTTCCAGCTTGGGCAGAAACCTGTGCCCCTAGGCCCCTCCCGGGAGGGGTCCCCATTCATTGTGTTCCCCCGGGGCACACACATAGAGTCAGTCACGCCCCCCCCGCCCCCAATGAGCCCTTCCCTTGGGCATGATCAATTCGCCTCTCGCAATAACCCTCCTTAAGAGCCACCTGCTGAGGGCCAGTCACCAAGCAGACCTTTTCCAGGTGGGAGGAAAAGAAAGCTAGGCTCTGAGGCAGGGAAGGAGGCACCCTGCAAGGGGAAGGTCCCCATGGCACCGCCAAGGGTCAGGAGGGCAGGCAGAGGTCGGGGCCATGGAGTGGACATTGGGGGGGATAGGGGAGGGGACCGTTGGGGTGGAGGGGTCGTGGGGGTTTAAGGACTGTGGGGGTATAAGGATCATGGGGGTAGGGGCTTTAGAGGGGAGGTAAGTACCGTAGGGGGAGGGGAACCGTGGGGGGTTAAGGGCCATAGGGGCGTAAGGGCCCCGGGAGGAGGGGCTGTAGTGGGTAAGGACTGTGTGGGAGTAAGGACTGTGGGAGGTATGGACCTTGGGGAGAGGGAGGCGTGGGCCCGGGACTCTTTCTGACTTGGGGCACCACGCCGCGGCACAGCAGTCTGGGCTGGGACCCCCAGCAGGACCCCAGGACCCCCGCCCGCTAACGAGCCACCCACGGAAGCAGCGCCCCCAGCCCAGCGCGGCCAGGTCCCGAACCCATCCGGTGGGCGTGCAGGACCGGCGGCGGCGCCGCGCACAACTTTCCGGGACCCCCGCACGCCCCCCGCGCACGGCAAGCGGGCGGGAACTTTATGGGGAGTGTGGGGCAGACGCTCTCTAAACGCAGGAGGGGGAGGGTCGCTCGCCCCACTTTTCTGCTCTTATGGGGTTCCCGCAGGCCCCACGCCTACAGAGACCCCGGGCGCTCCCCGCCCCGCCCGGGCCCCGCCCTGACGCCAAGTTGCACCCGCAAACTCACCGCTACTGCTGGGCCCACGACGCGGGTTCCAAGGGCGGGCCTCATTCGCTCCGCAGCCCGCACCGCGGGGCAGACATTCCGTCCCTCGCTGCACTCCTGGGGCGTCCTCGCAGCCGGAACACGGGCACCAAGACGGCATGGCCGCGGCCCCAAAACACCCCATGGACTGGGTGGGACTTTAAGGAACCGGAGCGCTGCAAGTTCCGCGGGCCAATGAGGTATGGCCCATGTTCCGTGACTCCGCCCCCAAAGGGGGCCTGGCCCACTCCATGATGGACAGCGACCAGCAGCCAATCAACATGCGATCCGGCTGGCCCTCGGGATGGATCAGGGAAGGGTGGTTCTAAGGGGTGGAGTGGAGTGACTGACAAGACGACAGCCAATGGGAATGCAGAGCGGCGACAGGGCGGGAACACAGCGGAAGGACCAGCCTGGGGATCCTGTCATTCCGAGGCCAGCTTGTTGGCACCTAGGCTGGCGGTTCGCCTTAGTGCAATTTTATTGATACATATTAATAAACTTATTAATTTATTAATAATAACTATCAATGGTATTTGTTATATCATTGTTGTGCATTCATCACTTCCATTATCAGTAGTGCATTTTCATTATTTCAATAATAATAATAATAATAAACAAGAAACTTCTTCACCCCTCAATCTGTTTCCCCTGCTGTACAGAGCTGCTATTTCTGGCTATTCTACCACAATTATTTATTTATTAAATAGTTTTATTCAGATATATTCACATACCATACGATCTATCGAAAGTGCATAATCAATGTCTTTTAGTATAATTGCAATGTTGTGCATTCATCATAAGAAAAACTTTGAGAATTATTTCATTACTCCCAAAAGAAAAACTCCACACCCCTTAGTATGCCTTCCCTAGCCCTACGTAACCGCTAATCAAAGTTCATCTTTATAAATGATTTATATTTACATTTTGTATAAATGGAATCATACAATATATTTTTTATTTTTATTTTGTACATTTAATGATTGAAATATAATCAATTAAAAAATAAGAAAACACACTTTCACTTATCTGAGTCTGCTCAAGTGTGCAGACACGTATTGAAGGGATATGACAGGAGGATAGTGATATTATGGGGTTGGGTGGTGCAGGGTTGACTGGGTAGATTGAGAAGGGTGGATTGGAATGTCCGTGTTCTGGAGGGAGGGTAGGGAGACAGACCAGGTGAACACTGGGGATTTGAGGGTATGTGGTTGAAAGTACAAAGTTGGTAATTCTCCTATGGCAATATGACAATGAAGGGTTACTGGTTTAGGGTGTTGGATAGGGGGGCATTAAGGACAGGGCACACCTGGAATAGGCTTCTAGGGAGTGTGTGAGTGAACATTCTGTCCTTATAGGATCTATCAGTGGGTGGAGACCCACATTATGAGCAGAAAGGAGTTGGACTCCCATCCTCAGGAGGACGGATTGGTTCACAAATAGACAGGTGGGAGTCTCGAGAGCATGAGCAATTCCTAATAGGGGAGGACAAACCAGTGTGTCAAGACCTCAGTCTTGTTGCATGTAACTATGAATCTTGTCATCCAAGGAGTGAAACCAGGGCGTCGCCATGAGCCCCAAAGGGAGGGGGAGGGAGGAATAGAATAGATCGAACAGGGGGCATTTAGTGGGCAGTGGAAGTGTTCTACATGATCTTACATGATGGACACAGGACATGATGAATCTCATCAAAATTTATAGAAGTGTACAGTCTAAATTTTAAACCATAATGTAAACCATTGACCATATTAAGTAACTATGTTTCACTATTTGTTTATCAGTTATAACAGAGGTACCATCCACATATAAAAAAGTATTAATATGGGGGGGAGGAAAGAGGGAGCATGTTGGGTATATGAGAGTATCCTGTATTCTGTGTGTGAGAGCTGTGACCTAAAACTTCTTTGAAAACAAAATGAAATATAGTGAGACACTGGGGAATGAGTGGGGGAAGGTACCATGGTACAGACAAGACAGCAGATAATGCGGTGATGAAAGGGAAAATGTCAAAAAAAAATTTTTTTAATATTTTTCATTTTTTTAATACCCCAATTTTTTAATTTAATTTAATTTTTAGTTTTTTTACATATTTATGTATTTTATTTCTTATATTTAAACTTATCATTATTGTTTCATTTTCCTATTAATTGTATTTGGTTATTAGAATTCCTTCATTTTTGAGGAAGCTTTGGATCACAGGAAGGTTACAGCTGGGGCAGAGGAGGATCTGTGGCATGGGGTGTCAGTGATGGGGAATGCATGGGAGGGAATTCACCTGAGCATACATATAAGATGTGTAAAAATGTTCAAATATTCTTGGGGTATTGTCACAGTGGGTGGACGCACACAATAACTGAGAGAATAGTGAATTCCCAGCCTGGAGAGCTCTGCCACATTCTCTAAGGGAGCAGCAACAGTTCCCCAAGTGCAGGGGCAGCGACTGGTGAAGGAGGATGATCCAATGATGGGCCCTTGATATTGATGACTAGGTTTATGAGACTTTGCTCTTGATATTGAAACTTAGCCTATTGGTATGGGGTGCCTAAGGGTTGCCTCCTGAGAGCCTGCTTGTTGCTCAAATGTGGCCTCACTATAAGCCAAACTCAGCATATGAATGCATTACCTTCCCCCCAGCATGGGACATGACTCCCAGGGATGAGTCTCCCTAGCACTGAGGAATTGCTAGCAAACACCAACTAGCAATGCAACTGGAAAAAGCCCTCAAATAAAAAGGGGAAAAGGTAAAGACAAATGAGTTTATATGGCTAAGAGACTTCAAAGTGTGTCGGGAGGTCATCCCAGAGGTAACGCTTACACACATCTCTGCAAGATCTCATAGACTTCCAAAGTGGGTATTACCCCAAATAGTGGGGCTCCTGATGCTCTGAAGACACCCAGGTCATGGTGGAAAGTTCCAGAGTTTGGTGTCTTGCCAGTGGGCCCTACCTTGGAGTTTGTGTTCCTGAAAGTGACAGAACTGGACTCAATTATGTCTTCCTTGCACATGGCTCATCTCTCTCTTCTATTCAAACCTATACTTGGTGCTGGAGTTTGTAGGTGTACATCCAGAGTCTGGAGTCTTTGGGCTGTCCATATGCCAGCTGGGCCCAGAACCTTGACAGAGTTGCAACACATACTCTACAGCTCACTGGACTCACCCAGGACAACTGGTGGGGAGATGATGATGGACAACAGCCATCCCAGGGAATGGAGAGAGTCTGCAGCTGCAGGCAGGATGGACCCATCCATCTTCCCCATGAGATATAAGCCCCCTCTCAAGAGTGTAGATTCTGAAGGCCTCAAAAAGCCATTCATAGGAATCTCCTGGAGATTTGTTGGGCTTTTGAGTAACTAAAGTCATCTTTGTCATGTTTGTGGGTCATTTTGCCCCCTCTCGGACCCCTCAGAGGAGCGCGTCCTGATATTGCTGGAGTGCAGCCAGTCCCTGATCAGTGTTGTGCTTCTGGTGCCGCTTCTCATGCCCAATCTTCTGGGTTTAAGATGCCAGTCAGAGCCTACTCCTGCAGCCACTTTCGGGCTTTTGTCAGAATCTGTTTTCTCTCCTCTGTATTAAAGAAAGTCAGGAGGAACTGGCAGCAATCATCCCAAGTAGGACGATGGTTTTGGAAAATGGATTCTCTGAGATCAATATGGGCCTGGGGCTTTTCCGAGTAGGAAGGGGTGTGGTGCTTCCAGTTTAAGAGGTCTATAGTTGTGAAGGGCTGCTTGTATAATACAGGCTTCCTGGGTTGGATGGTCCCATTCTTGTTGATCTAGGCCAGACCCTGTGTTTCATGGAGGGGCTTCTGTAATGTGGGTTGTGCCGACCAGAGTCTCCTTGCTAGTGGGGTTGGAGGGCTTTCCTCAGAGGGGGTCAATGTTCCTGGAGGGGCCGAAGGTGGAGGTATTGCTGGGAGATCTGCCTGTATCCCTGGGCTAGGAGGAGAGACTGAAGGTGGGGGTGTTTCTGGGAGATCTGCCTGTGCTCCCGGGCCAGGAGGAAAGGCTAGAACGGCCGGAGCATATGACAGTGGGGGTGGTGATTGGTTCTCCTCCGAGGACCCTTGATGAATGACTGGCTTCTGGAGCCTCATTTCCTGTGCAACCAGGAAACTGCTCTGTCCCTTTTTTCCAACACACAATCGAACCCAAGGGGGCAGAGTCTGGGCTATCTCCAACCAAGAGTCAATGTAGGAAAATTGATTGGAGTGGCCAGGAGTTCCTGGGACGACCAGTCACACTGGATGGACCCTGTCTATATCCAGGGCCCTTCTGAGGGCCATTCGACATTAAAAGTGGGCCTCTCTACTTCACATAAGACTCGGAGGGTGCCGGGGTTAGGGTTAGGATGCCATAATCTCCGGAAAAACCCTTCTTGAAATTTTTGAGCATGCAGTTTAAGACAGTAGGTTTTGACTGTGATGTGCCCATACCCTGCATCGGTGGCACAAGACAGACATGGGAAGGGGTGCCTCTTTCAAGGCCACTCAGATGCCGACCTGTCCATGTTTCTCGTGAGAACTTAGGCTCATCTTAACTAAGGCACCTGGGCAATTTCCAGGTGAGCTATTGTGCCATATGATGTAGCCAAGGAAAACAGGTTGTGCCCACACTTCCTCTGTAGCATACGCCGAAGAGTCACAGACTGGTATGGCAGGCGCAAAACCCTACCGTGCACATTCATTCACACAGTCACTCAGAGGTTATGCAGTCCCTCCCACAGGGATTGCCCTATTCTGGAATCTTGGTACTTGAGATTTCAGGAGTTGATCAGTCTCCTCTTCCATCCGGAGATGGGCCTGACTGAGAGCTTGGCATGTGGGACCTTACCTTTCTGGAGTCTTTTAGCACTGTTCAGTCTGCCTCCCCACTGAGTCAGGCCGGGGTGTAGGGACGCAGCCTGTGGGGAGCCTGTGGGAAGGTCCCCATCAAGAAGACAGATGGCGCCCTCCTTGTTTGCTCAAAGATCGCCGTTGGCCGTGCCTGTCAGCCCCAAGCCGGAGGCACAACGGGCCTGCTCCATTGGGTTTCCCAGTCAGGGAACCAAATGTTGCGGCCTACCAGAAATAACCCAAATGGCACTCTTGGGAGCATGGATGGACCAAGTTTTATTATGCGTGGGCCCAGAGGATAGTTAAATCTCCAAAAAATATGAGCACCCTTTTCCGATTTTCATAAGTTTATGTAGGTATACTAAGCAGGCAAATTCCTGAGCAAGTGGGTAGGTGGAGTTAGAAAAGCAAAGAAGCTTTCTAAAAGTAGAAGCCCATTAGGGAGGGAAAAGAGTCATTATCTGTATAGAGTTGTAAATTTCAATTCAAAGGGGCAGCCTGGGGTGTTTATCTTCCTGATACGGATTCCAAGGAGAAAAGGGGAGTATGGAGGGGAGTGAGATACTAGGGACTGAGGGAAGTTTATTTTCTTAAAGCTGTGGGTTTCTGCTGAGGAGGGGTTTGGGGGTCCCTGTGCTTCCCTTATCAGAATATAGGCGTATTAGTCAGCCAATGGGGTGCTGATGCAATATACCAGAAATCTGTTGGCTTTTATAAAGGGTACTTATTTGAGGTAGAATCTTACAGTTACCAGGCCATAAAGTATAAGCTTCTTCCTTCACCAAAGTCTGCTGCCATGTGTTGGAGCAAGATGGTTACCACCGTTTGCCAGAGTTCAGGCTTCTTAGGGTCCTCTCTTCCAGGGGCTCCATTTCTCTCTGGGCTCAGGTCCTCTGTTTTCTGCACAAGGTCAGCTGTAGACTGTGAGGCTTTCTAGGTTTTGCCTCTCTCTATAAGGCCAGCTATGAACTGTCAGGTGAATGGCTCATCTCTTTTCCTGGGGCCTTCTCTCCTTCCTCATGATCAAATTTCTCTGTTTGCTTTCTTCCTGGGGCTCCAGCTCAAAAACTCAGCACAAAACTCCAACTCTTTCCTTTGTCATGTCTTTTATCTGTGAGTCCCCACAAACCAAGTGGTCTGGGACTTAACATCCTAATGATGAGGCCCCATCAAAGCCTCAATCAATATTTAATTAAGTAAAAATGAAATCTTTGAATCCAATATAATCTCATATGCCCAGAGGAACAAACCAGTTTATAAACATAATTCAATATCTATTTTTGGAATTCATAAACAATATCAAATGGCTACAGTATCTAAACCTGAAGCAAGACATTTCCATTCCTGTGCACCAATGGATCAAAACCACTTCTCAACCAAAACTAGAATGAGAATCACCATCTCAAAATCCTCAAGATTGAAGAATAAGAAAAACATAAGGGGAGAATGAAACTATAGACCAAAGTGGATTTATTATTGTTCTGGTCATGTAAGAACTTCTAATATTGACATTAAGAAAGTGGTCATGAGAGGATCACTATCTCATGCCCTATACAAAAATTAACCGAAGATGGACCAAAACTCTAAATATATTAGCAAAGACCATAAAGCTCCTAGAAAATAATGTAGGGAAGCATCTACAAGATATTGTAGTGGGAAATAATTTCATAAATTTTACACCCAATGAGGTGTATTTTAGACTTCTACAGCTTGTTAGAGTCCTGCTGATTAGGTGCCTGTCTCTGCCCTCTCTCTAATCTAGTTGCTTTCCCTCCCTGGGCAGCTGGGTGTGACAGCCTGCCTGGTGGAGGTGTTCCTGTGAGATCTGCCTGCACTCCCAGGCTAGGAGGAGAGACCGAAGATGGGGGTGTTTCTGGGTGATCTGCCTGCACTCCTGGGCTAGGAGGAGAGCCTAGAGCGGATGGAGCATATGGTGGTGGGGGTGGGGTGGGTCCTCCTCTGAGGACCCTTGATGAATGACTGGCTTCCAGAGCCCTGTTCCCTGTGCAACCAAGACCCTGTTCTGTCCCTTTTTTTCCAATGCACAATTGAACCCAAGGGGGCAGAATCTTGGCTATCTCCAACCAAGAGATGATGTAGGGAAACTGATCGGGGTGGCCAGGAATTCCTGTGATCACCAGCTACACTGCACAGACCCTGGCTATATCCAGGGTTCCTTCCAAGGGCCAGTCAGCATTAAAAGTGGGCCACTCTACTTCACGTAAGGTTCAGAGGGTGCAGGGGTTAGGGTTAGGATGCCATAATCTCCGGAAAAACCCTTCTTGAAATTCTTGAGCATGCAGTTTAAGATGGTAGGTTTTGACTGTGATGAGCCCATACCCTGCATCAGTGGCACAAGACAGACAAGGGAAGGGGTCACCTCTTTCAAGGCCACTCAGATGCCCACCTGTCCGCATCTCTCGCAAGAACTTAAGCTCGTCTTAGCTAAGGCGCCTGGGTAAAGTTCGGGATGGCTGTTATACCGTATCATGTAGCTGCGGAAAACAGGTTAGGGCCCATGTGGGCTCCATAGCATAAAGCTTTGGAGTCACAGACTGGTACAGCAGATGCAAGCCTCTGCCATCTTCACTGACTCACACAGTCACACAGAGGTTATGCAGTCCCTCCCACAGGGATTGCCCTATTGTGGAATCTCAGTACTCGAGATTTCAGGAGGTGATCAGTCTCCTCTTCCATCTGGAGACGGGCCTGACTGAGGACTTGGCACCCGGGGCCTTACCTTTCCAGAGACTTCTGGCACTGTCCAGTCTACCTCCCCTCTGAGTCAGACCAGAGTGTAGAGACACAGCTTGTGGGGACTGCCTCAGAAGGAGATCCCTTCAAGAGGACAGGTGTTGCCCACCTCATTTGCTCGGAGATGGCAGTCGGCCATGCCCATCATCTCCAGGCCAGAGGTACAATGTACTTGCTTGATTGGGTCTTTCCCAGTCAGGGAACCAAATGTTGCAGCTGGCAGAAAGAAACCCAAGCAGCACTCTTGGGGTTACAGATGAACAAATTTTATTATGCGCAGGCCCAGAGGAGAGTCAAGTCTCCAAAAAATCTGAGCCGCATTTACCAATTTTCATAAGTTTATATGAGAACAGTAAGCAGTAAAATTCCTGAGCAAGTGGGCAGGCTGGGTTACAAAAGCAGAAAAGCAAGGTGAGCTTATCTTCCTATATTCATTAGGGTGGAAAAGAGTCATTATCTGTTTAGAGTTGTAATTTTCAATTCAAAGGGGCAGGTGGGAGTGCTTATCTTCCTGACATGGATTCCATGGAGAAAAGGGGGGAGGTGGGGAGGAGGGGAGAAAGCGACCAGGGACCGAAGGGAGTTTATTTTCCTAAAGCTGTGGGTTTCTGCCGAGGGGTTTAGGGTCCTGGCACATCCCTTATCAGGCTCTCCAGTGAGTAATATAACAGTGGAAATTTCTCCCATAGGCCCTAGGATATTTGCTTGGTGTGTGCAAGATCCAAGTTTACAATATCATACAAGTTAACCCTCCAAAGGAGCAAGCCATAACGCCAATTTGTTTTATCACCTCATGGCAGCTTGTAGCAGTTTGACATTATTGGTGAATTCCAAAAAGAAATATTGGATTATGTTTGTAAACTAGTCTTTTCCTCTGGGAATATTAGAGTGTATTGGATTCAGAGGTTTTACCTTTAATTGATTAAATAATGATTGAGGCTTTGATAGGGCCACATCAGTAGGACATTGAGTCCCCACCACTTGGTGGGCAGGGACTAACAGAGAAACTGCAGTGGAGGAAGTTTGGAGTTTTAATGTTGAATGGAGCCTGGGGAAGTAAGCACATAGAGAAGCTTGGTTGTGAAGAAGGACAGAAGGTCCCAGGAAAAGAGAAGGGCCATTTGCCTGATAGTCTACAGCTGGCCTTGTGGAGAGAAGCAAGCCTGAGCCCAGAGAGAAGCAAGACCCAGGAAGATAGGAACCCAGGAAGCCTGAACTCTTGTCAGATGTCAGCAGCCACCTTGCTCCAACACATGGCAACAAACTTTGGTGAGGGAAGTAACAAGCTTTAAGGCCTGGTAAGTGTAAGCTTCTTGTATTTTGCATCAGCACTGCTTTGGCTGACTAGTACATGGCTTCTCTATGGCCACTCTTTTTGTGTAGCCATAGGGCTGCTTCTTCATCACTTTTGTAACTTCCTAATCTTAACTCTGGGTTCCAGGTGTCACACAAGAACTTAAATTCTGGGGAGCTATTAGGTTATACCTAAAGAGCAAAGCATCTCAGGATTTATAAATAACAATTAGAGATCAGAGCTCAGGAATAAATGTGACTGTTGCAAGAGCTTACAATCTAGGTCCTAATTTCCTTAAATAAAGCTATTTCTAGAGATTATCAATTCCATTTACAGTACAAGTTTCCTTTAATTTTACTTTTACTTGTTTACCAAGATTATGTTAATCAACAGTCAAAACATAAACTTTTTCCTTGCTTTTCCTTTAAAGTCCCTGTTTGTTTACAATGGGTGTGACTGCATGATCTTTTAGAGAAGCACCCAAGCAAAACGGTATAACTGATAAGAGATTGTGGTTGTTTGTATAACATCAAATTTTTCTAAGAATAACTAAAACTATAACCAACAATGTTATAATGCTGATCAGTATTAGAATAGAATAGACAGTGATACCTTTAAAAAAAAAAAAAGTCTTTAAAAATTTTTTATTCAATCCCCAAATATATAAAACTTTACAAATTTATTTTTTCTTTACATTTTCTTCTTTAAGAAAGAAGATAATGTTTACTACAAAGAGACTTCAGCAGTACTGGAAGAAAACTAGTTTTCTA
>JAQZBX010087547.1:0-12858 GCA_029593785.1 Cabassous unicinctus
CTCAGCCTCCCGCATCTCCTCCACAGAAGTGTCCTCGGGCTTAAGAAGAAAAGTCCTGCTGGATTCTCTTGTCAATTAGACAAGCCCCCCTGGGTCCTTCTGCCAAGATCCTTGAATTCCATTTGAATTTAAAGCAGACCTGTAGGCTTGGAAAATGCGCGGCCGTGTGTTCAGGGAAACGAGAAAGAGTTATTTTAAGTATCTTGCAGGATCTTCATTCCCAGGGCTGGCCGGGCGAAACGGGCGGGTGGCGCCACGTGTTCGCAAGCCCTGGCTGCGCGTGGGGGCCCAGGGAGGGCAGCGGCTGCTTGTGGCAGCGATTGCTGAACATGTGCACGGACATTTTTCAGCCTAAATTTTTAAAAATTAAATGGCTGAGACGTTTGAGGAGCCACAGAGCCCAGTGGGCTTCGGCCTGGGCGAGTGAGACCCTCTTCTTGTGGTGGAACTTTTGGCTGATCCTTTATCACAAAGAACCAAGGTTTTAATCTCTTATTTTATTAAAAACTAGAAGAAATGATCTTAGACCACATTTTTCAAGAAGTTATATATTGTTTATTTTTTTATTTTAGTGGAATCTCAACTACCATGTCAGTGTAATAATGAAATATTTTAATTTGAATGGTGTCATATGATAGAAAATATAAGGAAGAGAAAAATAATTCAGTCATGTAAAGACAAGAAGGAAACTCTAATACATGAGATAAAAGCTATAATTGCTGGTAAATGCCTGTGGTACTTATAAAATATTTTTCGATATAAAAGTAGATTTAATTTTATTGTAACATTTTTCTCCTGTTCTTAAAGAATGTTATTTTATGAAGTTTATTAATGCCCACTAAATTCTCTTTTAAGATATTAGGGGTAGGAGTGAGTTTTCATATTAATTTTACTTGTATTACTGTCTTAACTATTTGTCTCTTACATTAACAGAGCCATAAAAAGATGTGAATTTCCTTGTCTCTTTATGAGAACTTCACTCTGGCTGATTTTACTGGCAAGAAGACCTTTGGGGGAGCCCCCCAGGGTGCAGCCCCCAGCCCCAGCCTCTCTGTGCAGCCTCTCTTGGACTGGGCAGGCTCCTCTGCCCCACACCCTCCTCCTCCGCCCTCCACCCACCTTCTCCCCGACCCCAGCTCACTTCCTGAGGGCTCTCAGGACTGCTGTGTTTCATTCACTGCGTAACTAACACTTTTCACCCCTAATTAACTTCCACATCCGTGTGTGTTGCCACCGCCTCTGACCCGGCCGGCAGCACCAACGGGTCCTACATCCTGGTCCATGAAAGAATTGCCCCAACGTAAGAAAAAGTAACAATGTAGTGAGTCAGTCATTAAACTAAGATTATTTGATATTTTTAAATCTGAGATAATGTTCCTTCCAATTTTTAGTTTTAAATGTCCTTTTTGGAAATAAAGTGATGGCGGTTTTAATTAGCAGGTGTATTAGAGTTCTCTAGGGCAACAGAACCGACAGGAAACATCTGTAAATAGTATGAAATTTTATAAAACTGTCTCACATGGCTGTGGGGATGCACAAGTCCAAGTTCCATAGGGAAGGCTTCAAGCCAGGGACTCCTATGAAGGTCCTCGTTCAATTCCCCAGGAGACACTGTCTGTCTGAAGTAGACACGGGAATTCTCTCTCTGGATGCTGAAATCCCTTCTCTTTTTAAGGCCTTCAGCTGATTGGATGAGTCACTCACTGCTGACGGCAGTCTCCTCAGTTGACTGCAGATGTAACCAGCCATCTGCGCAGTCAGTCACTGATGATTAAAGGCCATGACCTGCCCTCGTGTTACAGTTAGCCCAGTGCTTGCCTGACCAGGCAGCGGGGCACCATCACCTGGCCGAGCTGACACCTGAGCCTAACCATCACAGCAGGTTTGCTCCTTTTGATTACAGAAATTCAGCCACTCTGTGCCAGTCCCTCAAAGTCTTTGAAACTGAAATCCCAAGTCTGACACCCCTGGCTCACAGTCCGTCCCACCGGCCAGGCGCTGCCCTCAGATGTTTCTGAAACTTCAGTCGCACGACTCGGGCCCAGAGCCCCGCTGCTTTGCTCTTTATCCTTTCACGTATTTTATTTTACCTGCGCTAATTTAGAGGAAAGTCCATTTTATACCCACTTCTTCATCCTCGTGACACCTGATTATGGTTTCAACGTTGACGCAAATCTCAGAAACACACTTGTGGGGCAACTGAGTATGCTAACTTCCAAACGTGGAGCGGTAACAGAAAGCATGGGTTTGGGCGGGTTCCTTTTTATCAAGGGAGTTAGGCTGCACATGTCAGAGAGTAAAGCGAAAGACCACGTAAGCTCACTAAAGCGTTCCTTAGACCGCGGGAAGCCGTGGGAAGCTGTCGAAGACGACGCTGAAGTAAAATCCCGTGTGCTGGCCTACCAAGCGCTGTGGAAGGAAGGAGAGCTGGTTTAACACGGCACCGTTTGCTAGTGACTCCGCAAATGTGAGCTGTCGTGTTTACAGCGCAGCTGCTTCTTCAGCATTAGAAGTAAAATATGGCAGGAAAAAGCCTTTTCTGGTGTCTGTGAAATGATGTGTAGTGGTTTTGGAATCAGGAGTCATCCTCTCTTTTTATCGAGCTGGCCTGGCACTCAGTTCCAAATGGTCCTAGTTCATGGGCCATATTTTCTACTGACCACGGAGGAATTTTAGTCAGCAGTAGCGCTTTATCGATGCTTCGTTTTGGTGACCTTTCCAGGCCTGTGTTGGTGGCATATTGGTCCTCCTCCCGAGTGCTTTGAGAACCTAATAGGATGGAATGGGTCAGGTAATGAAAGTCCCTGGTACATTAACTTTCAATTTCATGAATGTCTGAATATTGCAGAGAAGATGAATAGCAGGACTTCCTTTGCTTTTACATTTTTAACATTTATAAGCTAATTAAGTCTCCCCTGTATGGTCAAAGCAGAGTCCTGGTCTGCAATATTAGCACACATTTATAGTTTTGAGCGGTAGTGTATGAGTTTAAGATAATTTATAAACCACAGAGCAGGCAGCTTACAAATGCGTGCTGCTAGAAGAGGTGAATGAATTCACGGGTTATAGCTACGAAGCGTACACTGAGTATTCTCAGGCTCCTTGTTTCTCTCGGTTTTACTGACCTGAGAGGGTCTTGGGGTGCAGCTGCACGGTTGATCCGTTGTGGGGCAGCCAGAATCTCCCGGAAGCAGGGCTGTAGCGCGGCGCGCACCTGCTGAGGAGCAACAGCAAGGCAGCCGCTGGGAAGACGACCCACCCCTGAGCGGTGGGAAGAGAAGACGGCGCTGGGGACCCGGGCGGACGCGGTGGGGAGCCCAGCGCTGCGCCGAGAGCCCGCCACGGCCTGCCGTGCCCGGCCCCTTCTCAGCACTGTGCTCACGGTGACTTTGACATAAAATGCTCCTTTGCATTTGCTGGAAAGAATCCAAAAGAGAAACAGAAGGGATTTATTTTTCTAAAAACCTGAAGGAATTGGGTGACTTGCATGAAGAGCCGCTACCACCAGCAATCCACTGAAAGAGGGGCTGAGCTTAACACGCGCCCCCAGAGACAACGCGCGTTTCCTCTTACGAAGTGGACCTGCTGGCTCTCGGGGGTCTTCCCAGCGCCTGCTCCCCGCCTCCCCTTCCTAAGCACCTCCAGCTCGGAGCTCACTTCTTCTGGATGCAGGCGTCATCCTCAGGAGAGGAGGGGCGCGGGCTCCTCAAGCCCCCCAGACAGCCCCATCCTCCTCTCCACAGGGTGGCCCGGCTAACCCGGTGCAGGTGTGGGGGGCTGAGAGGGGCGGCCCGGGGGCTTCTGAGGAGGCTGCTGGCAGAAGCGCTCCGTCCCCCTCCGGGCCGCGGAGTATGCAGGCGTGAAGTTCGGAACTGCTGCTGCCATTTTTGCCCCCGTGATGGAAGCCAGTCTTGGAACGAAGCTGATGCCTTGGCAGACAGAGCGGACAGGCGGAGACGGCCTGGGTCCCAGACGGCGCCCTTGGGTGGCTGGCGGAGCTCCTCCTGCTGCCAGAGGTTCCTTTTTCGTGAGCCAGCCCCTGGGCAGGGTTTACTTTAATGCCACTCTGAGAACTAAAATACTGAAGTACTCAGTGCCCAGTGAAGTCTCTTAACAGGGGAATTCGACCACCAAAGGATGGACTGAATGGACAGAGCAGCCAGCGCCTCCGGGTACAGGGTGATGCCACGTCCTGGCCTGGGATACATCACACTGCCTGGCGCTCACTGCCAACATTTTTGTGCAGGTGAAATCAAGTGCATCTCCGGCGTCGTTTGGACGTGACAGCCTTGGGGGCTTCCACACTGAGCCCTTCCCGGTGGCAGGTGCCCACAGGCTGCTTGTCTGCTCTCCTGTATCGCAATGTGCCCCTGTGTGCCCCTCGCCCTCCAAGCCGAGCTCCCCGTGGAAGGCCCAGGACTGCTCCCTGTTCTCCTGGACCGAGAGGCTGGCCAGGATCCTGGCAAGTCCAGTGGGGCCATGTCCAGTTTCTGTCCAGGGCAGACTTTAGGAGGCCTCAGTGTCCTAAAATAAATCTTTATAAAGGTTATTTATTTATTTGTTTTGAGGTACCAGGGCGGGGCATTGAACCCAGGCCCTCGTATGTGGGAAGCCAGAACTCAACCACTGACCCATGTCAGCTCGCGAGCCGGTTTTTTTCATTTGTTTGCTTGTTGTTTGTAGTTTTGGTTTTAGGAGGCACCGGGGACCAAACCCGGGACCTCCCACGTGGGAAGCAGGCGCTCAACCACTCGAGCCACATCTATTCCCTAAAGGTTATTTGTTTAAGTTTCCAAATTTTAATCTGCTTTTAGAGAATTTTATACATATTGACTCTAGAGCAATCAGGTGGCTGAGCAGTTCTTGAAAAACGAAATTGGCTGTGGCCGGCCTGAGTTCAGAGGGACGCGCTGCCTTCCCCAGTGCCAACGGCACCAGCAGGCGCGTCGTGGGCGTGCGCTCCTTTGACCCCCGAGGGCCTGTAGGAGGCGGGAAGGGGGACGCTGGCTGGGAAGCTTCCGGCCTCCTGCCTGGGCTCCGTGGCAGAGCCGAGCTGAAGCTAGCCAGTGCCCAGAGCCCGTGCTCCCTCGCCGTGTGTTTTCCGAGTCTAAGGTGTGCTGCTTTCCGTGATACGGTTCAGTGCTCCTCAGAGGAATGTCTATGTATGTAAATACCTGAGCCAAGAGGCCGAGCTTATTTACCGTCTGCTGGCATTTGCGGAGCTTGCAGCCCACATTTACCTGGGCTGGCGCCCCGAGAGAAGGCGTGGGCGTCTTCTGATGGCTTGTCAGAGACTTCTCAGCGTAGGTTCAGGATCCTGCAGGCACTTCCTGAGTGTCTGCTGCGTGCAAGGTGCTGAGCGGGGTGAAAAGAAAAGCCTTTCTGGGCAGTTGTGCCCGGCATCTACGGAAGGTCTCGTGTTCAGAGCCGTCTGGGCAGGGCTTGCGGACCCTGCTGCCTGCTGTTCGGGGACTTACCTGGGAGAACCAGGTGTCTTCCTGGCAACCAAACTGCGACGGTGAGCCTTGGGAAAGAGGACCTGGAGGAGCTGGAGGAAGCCGACAGGAAGGGTAGACGCGCCCGTCACAGTGGGAGAGGGGAGGAGGCGTAGAACAGGGAGTTCAAGTCCTGCCTCGGCTGTAACGTGTGAAATAGGACAACGGCACCCTCACGTAAGGGAATAGCAGCACGCGGTAAAACATAAAGCTGCCAACAAATGCTGAAGGGAGTAATTGTTAATGCTGATCCTACGTTTTCCCTGATGCTCTGAGAATCTCAAAGGCCAGCAGAAGCCAGCGAGGGTGGGTGGCGAGACGGCGTGGTCTGTGGGGCTGTGAGAACGGAGGAAAAGTGGAAAGGAGCTGGGATTCTGAGTCAGGAAAGTGGGAAATGTCTCCTCAAAAGACAGCACAGTTAAACAGGAGCAGGAAGAGCTGTTTTTCTAGGAATCGCATGTAGCTCATCCTCGTTAAAATTTAAGAGGCAACAAAGCGAGACTGAGAGTTGAAGTTCTGCGGATGGGGAAGCTCCGGCGCCTGCGTCTGCCTCGTTTGCTGTCGCTCGTCGTCCTGCAGGGAGCAGGAACTGAGCTGCGTTTATTTAAGGGTCGGTTATCCTGCCTCGGAGAGCTGCCACTCAGTTACCGACCTTCCACCTGAACCAAGCAGCAAACGCGAAACCAGGCAAGTTGTTGTGTTCTGATTTAAAGATCCAGCTAAAGTAGCTTCAAAAATACTAAGTCAGGCTGGGCTTGGAGTCTGCATGGAGTAGAATGCGAGCTCATGTCTCTTTCTCCTGCTCGCAGTAGCTTGGACCCAGAGGATGCTTATTAAACAAAGAACAGCAGAACGGACTACTGTTAAGGGGGAAATTGGTTTTCCTGCAGCCTGGCCTGTTTTTAAATTAGCAGAAGCAAGTGCTAATATGAAGCCCCGTGACGAGTAATCACATTTTCCTTTCGCTTTGTTGGGAAGTCACAGATCCGCATTAGCATTTCACACTAGTTAAGGGTTGGCATACGTGGTCTGCTCTGGGGTGAGAGTTGGGGAGGGAAGGGGGCTCTGGGCAGGGGGTTTCCTGGGCAATGCATGTGGATGCTGAAGGCTTTTCTGGACAGCAATTCCAAAATAAAGCACAAAAGACGGTGGCCACAGCCCAGCCTGGGTCGTACTTCACTCAGGTGCTGACGCAAAGTCAATGTCCCCACTACCTACTCATGATTTACTCCAGTAATTATTTTTGAACCCATAACTAAGATGCTGTCAAAACAGGACAGCCTCATGTTCCTAAACGCTTGTGCTGTCTTCTTCCAGTGGATTAATTCACACGTAATCATGAGAACGGCACCTGCCTGGGTACTGCCTGCCAGGCAATCCATCAAATGCATTAGCGAATGGGGGAAGCAGCGCCACTTCCAGCGCCGTCTCGGGCGCCTCAGGACTGACTCCGCAGTTATTTCCCGCTGATCTGGTGGGGTTTCGGATCCCCAGAACTGGAACAGGAAGCACAGCGGCTAGCATGCTTTATCTCCGAAGCAAAGGACTCCCCAGCTCATGGAAGGATCCCACACGTCGTCCCTTCTCACTCTCTCCACCATGTCAGTTGGGACATTATCCCAGATGGGACAGCTGTCCCTCACCGAGCCTCTGGGGGCCCTTACAGAGAGCTAATTGTTGTCAGGCTCCTTTATGACTTCAGCTGAAATAGCTCTTCCCATGGTGTCTACCACTTGGCCCCAGCTTTGCCATCTCCAGAGCACACGCATTCCATCTTCTGAATCAGGGAATCCCAAGCTGGGGTCCTCGAACTTGGATGGGAAAAATTCCATCTTTATTCTCCGTAATGTCTAACAGAAATTTAGAATAGATTTTGGTTACATACGCAGGCAGCTAAGCACGTATCAGTATCAGGACCCAGGACTTTGAGACCAGCGCAAACGCCACGTTTCCATCACTTCTTAGTGCCACGCAGCTGGTGCAGGTGCTCTGTGCGCATCACCCTGAGAAGCTGTGGTACCTGGTGTGTTGCTAGACCACCAGAGTGGTCCACGGCACAAAACAAAGGTTAAGAGCTCCTGCTCTGAGCCATGAACGAGCTGGTCGGTGAGATCAAGGGGCTAGATAGCTTCTTTCGATCAAAGCAAACTCTCCCTCTTGTTGGCAACAGACAAACTGGCAAAGGCAAAGTCTCCTCTTCACACCGGGTCACCGGGGCCTGCGCTGGGCAGCCCAAGGCTGGTGCCTCCTCCTCCGCCCCTTCTCTCTTCCTTCCTTGCCCCTCCTTGTCTTTAGGGAAAATCCCCCCATTTATTAAACAGGGTTGTGCATGACTTCTAGCTGAGTTAGCGCCAGAGCCGTCTGCTCGAGTGCTCACCTTCCAGAAGACATGATTGCTCTGAACAAAGCAAATTTATTTATTACAAGATTGTTGAATGGCCACGAGAAGCGTTTTCTGCAGAAAAACAACCCACCTCCGTGTCACCAGCTTAGTGAAATGGAGGCCAAACCAGAACTCCTGAATACTAGATCACTTAAAAAACTGTCCTTCTTGCAAGGAAAATACGGGGTCAGAATGACATCACAGCAATGTTAGTGTCCTCAGCCTGGAGGGAAGGGGCGCCGTAGGTGTCCAGAGACTCCAGGAGGCTGAGGAAGGCAAGCAGACATTTGCTTGATCTCTTGAACATGCAGCATTCCGCTTTTCTCCATAAAATCATTCTGTTTTTCCATAAAATAACTTTCCAAGCCCAAAAATTTGTTTCCAGAATAAAGATATGTTGGTGAAATCCCACCACAGGCAGAGCTAGTGGGAAACAGGAAAGCCAGGCTTGGAGTGTCTTCTCCGGAAAGCCTAGAGCCCAGACCAGGCAAATCTCCAGCACCTGCCTCTGGCTCGTCATCTAGAGGTTGAAGGGGGTGAAGTCGGTCAGCCCTCGAGTCGCTCCCATTGCCTGACTTTCCAGGATTCGGAAGTCTGTGGTAATGCAGCGTCCCAGATCCTGAAGCCCTGCATCCTACGTCTCTCAAGGCTTTGAGTGAAGAAGGCAGCGAGGGCGAATGTCTGCTGTGCACGCGTCACCACCAGACACTGCTTTGAGCATGTTGCACGTCTTAATTCGGCAAACCCTTGAAGCAGGCCAGTGAGAAAAGTTCTACTGTGTCCAACATCCTCAGCCTAAATGTGGAGACACTGAGGACCAGAGGGCCGGGCTCACCTGGGTTGTGTGTCTGGGTCCCTCTGGCTCTGGAGCCCGGGCTCTCGTGAGCTTTGTGAATTTACTTACCAAGCTACATGAACTACCCGGATGGTTGAGAAGTGGCTTCAGATGTTGATTCCCACACGTGGCAAGGACACAGGGCACCCCTGGGCCAGGTGGTGTGGCCATGATTCAGGTCAGCTTTCGGCTCTGGCCGAGCCAGGTGGTCTCTCTTGGTAGCTCTGGGCCAGTGTGCGTACCCAGCACATGTAAACTCCTGAGCTCTGCAGGCTGAATACTTTCCTCTTAAAAGTCGAAAATCTTGCTTAACTCTGAATCCATTATGTCAGCAAAAGGCAAACTTTTTCTGCAAAGGGCCAAATAATAAATATTTCAGGCATCTGGGATATAAGTTCTCTGTCACAGGTACTCAACTCTACTGTGGTAGCTTGGAACTCTGCTTTAGATCAGATGGCCTAATTCACAATTATCCACAGGGGTCGCTCGGGGTAAGCAAAAAGCATCAGAGTTCATCGTCCACTATGATGGATTTTATATAATTATGGGTTTTAGTGATTTATCATAAGCAGAACCTCCCTTAGTAATAAACCTTTCCATTTATGTAAAAAGATAATTCCTATGATACTGAGGGAAAAAATTCAGAGGTACAGTTCCATTATCAGATAAAGGAGACAAAATGCTATTTTGAGGGCAGTTTTTAAATTTTTATTATTAATTTTTAAAATCTCAATGTTACAAGTTACTCTGTTAACACAAGATAATCACTACAATATCAATAATCAGCTTTGGTCTACGGTTACACTCTCCCCTTATTTTGATTCATTCTTCAATATTGAGTGATTTGAGACGATGCCCACCCTGGCTGCTTCGGGCTGAGATGGGACGGAGATATCATGGGGCAGAGGAATGGAACTGTTTTGCTCACAGTTGAAGGTACTCCTTGTTTTGATGTGGGACTTGTCCAAAATGATCATTTTGTTGGTTGTCCAGGGCAAGCCTGAAGAACCGGAGAGTAGGAATTGGCTACACTCTGCTGGAATTCAGGGTTCCACCAGCATGGGAACAATATGAAGATTTAAGTCTCTCAGAAATATATTTAACAGGTACCTTGAAAATTACAGACTCAAATAAAAGGATTAGAAAAATCATGATTAGGGGAATGATAAATGACTATACCTATGTTATATTAGGGAAATACGTTTTCATATATTCCCAGATAGGGCCTGCCGAGGAGTATTGATTTCGTGAGGGCATGTGGCTTGCGTGTGGCCTTTTTCCAAATGCATGGCTGGCTGGCTCTTGGTAATAATCCCTCAGTGCCAGAGAGGCTCATCCCCGGGAGTCATGCCCAACGTTCGGGGGGAAGGTAATGAGATTATTTGCAGTTTGGCTTTGAGAGAGGTCACATTTGAGAAGCAAGGAGGTTTTTAGGAGGTCACTCTTAGGCATTAATTATAACTAGGCTAGGTTTCATTGTTATAGGAATATGGTTCATAAGTGCAAGCATTAGGATCAAGGGCTTGGCTTATTTGGCCAGTTTTCTATTTTTAGGCATGGCTTATATATTCCAGAGTTTTTTGCCATCTTAGTTGAGAAAATAACAAGACTTCCCCAGGAGGGAGGTTTAATATTTTATTAGCTACTGTTTGGGCCGCTATCCAGAAAACATACCTATGACAACAAGAGGGCATTTATATCCCATAGAAGTCGGCTTTAGGTGCATTTTCGCCACACTGTTTTGTCCTCTAGCTTGCCTTCTAGTAACACGTATGACCCAAAACTTCCCTTTTCAACCACACTCACACACACATTGCAGCGTTGTTAATTACACTCACATCCCTGGGCCATCATCACCTCCGCCCATTTCCAAACCATTACAATCAAACCTAATTATAAATTCTGCACAGATTAAGTATTGCCTTAACAATCTCTACTCTGCTTCTATCTCCCGGGAACCTATCTTCCAGACTCTACCTCCATGAGTCTGCTCACTATCCTTTGTTCATATCAATGAAATCATGTAATATTTGTCCTTTTGTGTCTGGCTTATTTCACTCAAAATAAAGTCCTTGAGGTTCATCATTCCTTCTTACTGCTGAATAATAGTCCATGGTGTGTATATACCATATTTTGTTTATCCATCATCTGTTGACGGACACTTGGGTTGCTTCCATCTCTTGGCAATTATGAATAATGCCACTATGAATATTGGTGTACAAATATCTGCTTGTGTCCCTGATTTCAATTCTTCTGAGTATATACCTAGTAGTGGGATTACTGGTTCATATGACAATTCAATACTTCGCTTCCTGAGAAACAGCCAAACTGTCCTCCACAGTGGCTGCATCATTCTACATTCCCACCAGCAGTGAATTTCTCCACATCCTCTTCAACACTTGTAGTTTTCTGTTTTTTTAATAGCAGCCAGTCTAGTAGGTGTGAAATTATATCTCATTGTAGTTTTTTAACAAATCAACTTTATTGATACATATTAATAAACATAAAATTCATCCAAAGTGAACCATCAGTGGTATTTGTTATAATCACATAGTTGTGCATTCATCACTTCAATCATTATTAGAACATTTTCATTATTTCAATAATAATTATAAACAAAGAACAGACAAACAAACAGGAAAATTCCTCATCTCTCAATCTCTCTATGCTTCCCCACTGTCCATAGCTACTGTTTCTGGCCCTATCCTAAGTGTATAACCAATGGCTTTTAGTATAGTCACAATGTTGTACATTCATCATCTCAAAAATTTTAGTACAATTTCATTACTCCAAAAAGAAAGACTCCACACCCCTTAACATTCCTTCCTGAGACCTACATAACCATTAATCTCCATTCATCTTTATAAATTGATTTATATTTACATTTTACATAAATGGAATCCTACAACATGTAGTACTTTATGTCTGGTCTCCTTCACTTAGTATAATGTGTTTTTTTTGGTCTGTTATTAACATTTTGTACTATTAACTTACATTTGTTCATCTTCAAAGAAAACAGTCTTATATATACAATTCTACCTATATTCATATTTCACATAATGTATTTGTATTTCACATAATATATTTAGTTCATAATAGGGCATTCATACAGTATTTGTCCTTTTGTGTCTGGCTTGCTTCACTCAACATAATGTCCTCCAGATTCATCCATGTTGTCATGTGTTTCACAACTTCATTTCTTCTTAATGCTGCATAATATTCCATTGTGTGTTTACTCCATAATTTGTTTATCCATTCATCAGTTGATGGACACCTGAGTTGTTTCCAACTTTTGGCTATCATGATCAATAATGCTATCAATAATGCTGCTATGAACATCAGTGTGCAGATATCTATTCGTGTTAGTGCTCTCAGTTCTTCTGGATATATACCTAGCAATGGTATTGCCAGGTCCCATGGCAAGTCTATATTCAACTTCCTTAGGAACTGCCAAACAGTCCTCCACAGTGGCTGTACCATTCTACATTCCCACCAACAGTGAATAAGCATTCCTGTCTCTCCACATCCTCTCCAACGTTCACAGTTTTCTGACTTTATAATAGCGGCCGGGCTAATAGGTGTGAAATGATATCTCATTGTAGTTTTGATTTGTATTTACCTAATTGCTAGTGATGTTGAACATTTTTTCATGTGTTTCTTTGCTATTTGTATTTCTTCTTCGGATACTTTTCAAGTCTTTTGCCCATTTTTAAATCGGATACTTCGTCTTTTGATTGTTGAGTTGTATGATCTCCTTATATATCATGGATGTTAAACCCTTATCAGGTATATGATTGCCAGATATTTTCTCCCATTGAGTTGGCTGCCTTTTCACCCTTTTGACAAAGTCCTGTGAGGTGCAAAAGTGTTGAATTTTGAGGCGGTCCCATTTATTTATTTTTCCTTTTGTTGCTCATGCTTTGGGTGTAAGGTTTAAGAAACTACCACCTACCACAGGATCTTGAAGATGTTTTCCTACATTTTCTTCTAGGAGTTTTATGGTTGTTGTTTTTATATTTAAATCCTTGATCCATTTTGAGTTAACTTTTATATAAGGTGTGAAATAGGGGTCTTCTTTCTTTCTTTTGGATATGGATATCCAGTTCTCCCAGCACCATTTGTTGAACAGACTGTTCTGGCCCAGC
>JAQZBX010087548.1:0-12853 GCA_029593785.1 Cabassous unicinctus
TTTGTAAGTCACATATTTTTCATAAATTAGAAATGATTCAAATGTATAATTGTAATGTATAGTTATATACATGTATATTGGTAATGTGTACATGTTTATAATAACTATAATTGCCTGACTCACATTGTTATGCATTATAAATTGGAGCTCAAGCAATACAACTGAAAAATTGTCTTTACTGAAGAAAAGACTACCTACATACCAATGGGGAGTGTGCCACATATATGCATGCCATGTCTTGTGTGGGCATCAAGAAAATATAAAGTTGAGAATTGGTGTATTAAAAATCTTAGAAAAATCTCATTCCAAATTTGGTTCACTGAAAGTCTGCTTGTGTTTCTGGTTCTCTTTTCTGGCATGGCTGAACTAATCGAGGCATTCCTCCTATGAGCTAAAACAAGGAGAATATATTTAGTAAAGCATACATACACACACATATACACAGCACACAACACCCTCTTGGCAAGTCTAGAGAAGTGTGGAGTCACAGATGGATGTATTTTCCTCTTGGCTCTTTGTTTTTCCTTCTATCCTTAGATGAAATGTGCTTTAGTTAATGTCCATTTTGGCGACTATGCATCTGGTTTCATAATCATGTTTTCTTCTCCAAATGATCTATATATGCATATATAAACAGAATCAATGAACTTTAGAGTAGGGCAGCATCCTGTTTATTTTTCCTTCCTGGGAATGTCTTTGAGTGTATTAGTTTGGAAACAGTGATCATGGTTTAGTTACAAACTCTTATAGGAAACATTTTGGATTTTATCCAGTGCCTTCAGGAGAAATAACAGTCATGATAAAAATTTGAGTGCAGTGAAAGAACAATTGTGAAACCATTTGTGATAAGTTAGCACTGAAGACCTTTGCGATAGAATTTATTTCTCTAAATAATCTTGCTTTAGTTCAATCCTACATTCATGAGGCAAAAAATTTTGATATAGCTTAGGAATTTGCTCTGGTAATTGAGTGATTGAGGCCCTAGTTAATTTAGGGGTAGAGCAAATCAAAATCTCTTAATGGTTAAGGAAAAAAAAAGTCCTGAGTAGATTTTCCCATGTAGGAAAGCTTCTTAATGGTTTTGAAAAGCTTAAGTAGTCCAAGAGGTAGTTTGGGGTTAGAGTAGAAACTGAAACTCTTACAGATAGGAAATTAATGAGGGTTCAAGATTTATTGCATGTGCAAGGAAAGGGGAGAGATCTCTTGAGCCATATGTGGGGGAGTGGAGAGAGAAGTAAGACACAAGGATTCAGAAAGAGACAGATTGATATAGAAGGAAGCCATACATAGCCAGTGAGAAAGTCTCCTCAGTGAGAACTTTTAAGACAAAGATATGTAATATTCAGTTTTAAGCTAGAGCCTATACTAGGCAATGCTTTAATCCTCCAAACAGGAATAACAAAGAAAAAGTCAATGTACTGATCAAATAAAGAAAAAGGAGGAGGAAGAGGAAAAAGAGAAAAGTGATATAAAACTATTTGGGAAGATGATGCATTTGTGAGAGGGGTGACCAAAACAGGGATGTAGAATTCTGTGGAAGCAGGATATGGAGCAGAATATGTCATGGAGAAACATATCTTTAAGTATCCTTCTAAGTTAGGGCGGGATAAGTATTGTACTTTTTTACTTGCAAGATGTTCTAAAATGGCTGATTTATTTAAATATTAATGAAAAGGTTGTCACAGTATTTTGAAGGATTCAGGTAATAAGTGCTCCAACAAAAGGTTAGGGTTTAAACCAACAAGGAGAATATTAATTTTAATATTTCTGCTTTAAACACTAAATTTATTCTCAAAGGATAGTTATATTCATCTGCACTGTGCTGGATGAAATATTGTCTGCTTTGCAGGATTAGTTAATAACCGTGGGTTATGTTCCCATTGACATCAATATGACTCCTAGGCATAAAATGTATATTTGTGGTAAAATAGTAATAAATTAATATTTTAGAAATGAGTGTCTAAAGCTTTTCTTTATTTTTCAAATCCAAGATTATCTTATACATCTGGAGAGCCTCAGTGGTAACATGAATGCCATAATGATATGAATAATAAAATTTTTATTTGAAGATAATAATTTGTCATTTCTCTAGGCACCATGTTTTCTTAATTCTTTAGAAAAGCTTAGTGCTATCACATGCAATGATGCTATTGTGTAATTCATTAGAATGGAGAAACTGTCTTGTTAAAATTTAATCTTTCTTAAAAGTTCTATTCTTCCATAAAATCCATTAGTAATTCTTATTGTATGATTTGAATAATATGACAAGCCCAGGGCTTGATAAAACCCAGTGCAAAAAGCCTTCACCTTTATCCTACATGATTAGTGAGATCAGGGAAAAAATCCTTTAGCTTTTGTGAATTACTCTTGCATGACTTCTGGTAATGCAATATGTCACTCAACATTTAACCCCTTCTCCATACATGCACACTACAGTTTATAAGAAAATCAGTATAATGTAGGGAGACAAATAATGGAAAACACTGGAGTAGAAGTTTAAAATTCCCTCTAATTTTGTAGAACAGGGACAGATTGGGTTTTGGTATCTCAGGTATAAGTCAGGGTTCAGTCAGGAAACAGAACTTACTATAGCTACTTATATTAAGAGGGTGAATATAGGGAATTAAAAACTTAATGTCACTTAAAAGACTGTGGAAGCTAAGATCAAGTAAAGCAAGATTTGCATGGAAGAGGCTACCACTGGTCACAGATCCTGTAGTTCCGAAACATTCTTAACAAAACTTTTAAAATTCTGGGTACAAACTCTCATGAGTTAAGTCCTGAAATTGATGCCCTTGTCTCAGCTGCCTGGGTGAATGAATACCTCTCGCTGATTAGGATTAACAAGAATTCTACTAGCAAAGATTTCTGCATAGTTAATTTCAAGGATTTATATCTCTGCAGGAGATAATACCAAATATCAACAAATACTAACTGGCAACCGAATAAAAGGGCATGCCTTGTTTGAAAATGCTATGTCACGTTTTGAAGTATCAGGGAATAATGCCCAAAGTTAGACTAATCATGCCTTACTGATATTCTATTTTTTAATAGAAAATACAATCCCAAGGTTTAAAAAAATAGGTAACCACGCTATGAAATTTCCTTTCATTTGCATAATAAAAGGGATAAAAAGAAAATATATCTGTATTTTCTTATATTTAAAAAAAAAAAGTCTGTGAAAAGAAGCAGAAGAAACTAGTAACTATGGTCACTTACTTTGCTGAGGTGCAGTTGGAGATGGAGTCAGAGGGATTCAGGGCTGAGAAAGGAATTTTTCACTCCACAGACTTGCGTAATTCTCATTTAAAAAATAAATAAATTGGTTTTTGTGATTCTATTTCTGATTCAAACAATAAACACTTTTAAAATCATGATTTCTTTAATTTCGGTAATTTTTCCCTGATACAAGCATCATTCACAATTACATATCTAGAGTATAAATTCTTAGAAGTGAAATTGTAATTTGCAAAGAGACAGCATCACCAACATCTGGGAGATAATTAGAAATGCAAATTACCACCACAGCAGACCTATGGAATCAAAATTTACAGAGGTGAAACTCAGGAATCTGCATTTAACAAACTCTCCAGGTGGTATTAATGCATGCTGGCCTAAGAGGAACATTATCAAACAAGATGGGCAAATTTCCCCCTTTAAAGTTGCTAGCAATTTATATATTTTCAGCAATGCGTCCCCCACAGAATGCAATATATTATTATCCAACTTTGGCACTTTTTACCAAGCTAATATGTGAAAAATAGTGTCGTTGTGTCTTTTTACTAGCACTTATACTTTTACTATTGAGGTTATACATCTTTAAAAGGCATTTGTATTTCTATTTCTGAAGTCTGAAAGTGCAAATTTGTTTATATTTCATGTAAATTGAATTATATATTATGCATGCATTTATGTATGGTTCATTTTGTTTAAGATTATGTTTGTGAGAATCATCTATATTCTTTTGTATTGTTGTAAATCATTGATTCTCACTGATCTACACCAGATATTCATGTAAATTTACCAACATCTATTTATTCATTCAACTGATGTATGGTTTGGGAGTACTTTGAAGTTTGGTGTTACAAATAGTGCCACTGGACACATTCTATTTTATATGTCTTTTGGTAAATATATGAACACAGTTCTATTGGATCTATATCTTGAAATAGAGCTTTTGAGTCTTTCAATATACATTCATCCAACTTTAGCAACTAATACAAATAAAATAATATTTCAAAGTAGTTGTACAAATTTATTCACAAAGGCAGTGTATACAATTTCTAATTGCTTCACACCATTGACAAATATTTGGTGTGTCAGCCTTTTTAAATTTTAGCCATTCTTGTGATGTGCCCTGGTATCTCATTGTAAGTTTAATTGTATTTACCTTATGAGTAATAAGGCTGAATAACTTTTCATGTTCAGTTTTAATACCCTTTTTAATGAAGTGCCCTTTCTCCAGGGGAATCCCATACCAATGACTGTGTAATATGGGGTATACAAACACTTAGCTTTATTACCTTAAATTGAGGATAACTCCAAGATCATATTCTGCCTCCACAGCTCCCCAAGTGATTGAATAATGCCTGTGTTGCAATTGCTTCCCAGTTCAATTTCTCCCTCTGACCAATCCTGATTCCCCTATCTCTTGCATTTGTCCCCAAGATCACTACCTAATAAACAACCAAATGTAAATCTTTATCTCAGAGTCTATTTCTCATGAATCCTAACCTATTACTACTTGGTACCAGAAATAGTTCTAGGATGCAGTTACTAAAAATAGGATTTTGGAGCCAGATCGCCTTTTGGTTATATGTCAATAAGAATCCCATCTTATTCTTGTTGGTGCTGGAAGAATAGGATGATGTGAGGAAAGTTATAGTGTTGTAATTACTCAAGTTTTTACTGGTGGTGAACTGGGATGAATTATTAATGAATAGAAATGCACTAGTGCACCTATTTCTCATCACTTTTTAGGTATTTTGGAAGCAACTAAAAGGATTTTTTATTTTGGTGGCTGATGCTGGGCATAATCAATGCATTTGAAAATGCAATGAAAGGCTGAGGGTGATTATTCATCAATTTAAGAAAAGGTATGAAAGGTAGAAGACCTCCTTAGCAGCATATAAATAGGCTCTTCTCTCCTGCAGTTAGAGGGCAGCAAAAGCTGATGATCAGGCCCCAGACTTAATTAAAAAGATAACAAAGCATGAGAGAAATCTGTATTCTCAACTCTAGCAAATTTTCTAGAAAAAGGTCTGGACCATGATTGGGAAGAGTGAGATCCTGAGACATGGATGCAGAAATGTGAATCAATGCACTTATTAACTTTGCAAACCCAGATATCTCTGAACCCTTTGAGCCTGCACAATACCCTACATCTCCCTATTATGGGCTAGCTCTGCCTCCATTCTTAAAGATGATGAAGAAGCTTCATCATTGCAATTTAACATGTGCACCTCTAAGAATCTATTCCAACCTCCACTCTGGGTCACCAAACCTCCAACTAAAGTCAAGTCACAACATAGCATAGCTGTGGATTTTCTTGGTTGCTAAGGGAAGAAATGAACTATACATTTTGAAGTACCAGTGGGACCAGTCATCATGTTCTCGCATGAACCAAAGAGCATGCCATGGTCTAAACCCTGAGGGTGCTAAATCAAGAGGGATGGAATAAAGTTGGATAAGAGAGAATTATTAGTGTGGAAATACTCCCTTGTCACACATTATTTAATACCCTAGCAAAGTACTCAGAAGACAATGTTAATACACGACTAGGATGATTTTGGAAGATTGGAAAAGTGGTGGTGCACACTAAATGAAGAAGAAAGAGGAAGAGGGGGAAGGAAAAAGAAGGGAACAAGGAGGAGGAAAGAAGGTGGGGGAGAAAATGAAAAAAAGATGACCCACATTAAATGAAGTAGAAAGGCCAAAACTGCAATAGCAGAGAATTGAGGTAGGAGTCAAAAGACTTAAAAAATTGGAAATGGTAGCATGGCTATATTACTTAAAACTGGAATTCTATTGGCTGAAAATATACCACAAGATGGCACAGAGGACTTCTTATTTATCAGAGGAAAGGAATGTGCTAGTGAGGGGGTCACCAACAGCAATGAGAAACTCAGTGGCAATGCCCTGTGTAGGCCAGGGCTGATGTTTGGAAGTGCTATTACACAACTGTGCTCTGTTATAGTAAAGGAGATAATAGGATCCTGGAATAATAGAGGCCTAACAGTGGTGCTCACCATTAGAAGCCATGAGGGAGCGATTACTGTAATGAGCTTCAGAGTCAGAGTGGCGGCCAGGGGTCCTGACATGTAGAGAATGATGGAGATGGTTAATAGATATCATATGGGTAATCTTGATGGAGAGCCAACAGGATTATTGTTTAATTTATAAAATAAAAGGAATTGAAATAGTTGATCAGCCAGCTGAGGATAGCTAACACCATTAACATCCCCATCCCATGCCCAGTTTGTGGGTTGTGCTACTTTCTGGACCTGTAAACATCTGACTGAATACATGACCTGATTTCCTTATAGCTAGACCCTGTTATGATCCTCCAGTTCAAAATGGAAGCCATTTATTTGGATAACCATACCTGGCAAAACAGGAATATTCAGATATTATGAGGCTTGTTGGAGACAGGGATCAAATTGACATCAATACCAGGGACCTAATGATCATCATGCCCTTTCCCACCAACAGAGTGCAGGCATATGTTGGGCAAGAGGTAACTGGTGCCTTGGCTCATTACACAGAACCACCCAGTGATCATTTTCCTAGTCTGAGAATATAAAATTGAAATGTATATATTTGCTAATTGCCAAAAATCTCATATTTGTCCTTGGTATGTGAGATAAGAATTATTGCTTTGGAGAAAGCCAAGTGGAAGCTTCTGATTTTGACCCTCACCCTGGCCAAGATAAGTCAAATAAAAAAAAAATCACTTTCTGGGCATATGGCAGAGAATAGTGCCACCTTTGCCAGGATGCAGGCCTGATAGTCCCTTTATAACACCTTTAAATTCATCAGTCCATTACTTACAAAAGGCAGATGATCCATACCCTACAAAAGTCAGAAACTGAGCATGAGATGATGACTTTAATGGTGTGACTGCCCTCAACTGACTGATCATCCATTCTCATTTTCTTTTTATTTTATGAATTAAGTAGTAAACCTGTTGGCTACACATCTATTCCACACACATGGACGTAAAATTTCTACCACAAAATCAATCCAGAAATATCCCTAACTGGAGCTGCCATGCTAGATGTAGCATCTTTGAAGAGCAGATTACAGTCTCAGTTAATGGTAGGTAGCCATTGATATATCATTTGCCTATTTTTCCATCCCTGTCAGAGAGAGACATCAGAAACACTTCACATTCATGTGGACTGTATCAGTTAGGGGCCTATGAGCTGACAGGAACCACAAAGTAATTGAGCGGAAATTTAAAGTAAAGTATTGTATTACTTTCCTATTGCTGCTGTGGCAAATTACCATAAACAAAGTTGTTTGAACAACCGAAATATTTTCTCTTACAGTTCTGGAAGCCAGAAGTCCAAAATCAGTTTCACTGGGCTTAAGTCAAAGTGTCAGCAGGCTGATTCCTTCTTGAGGCACCAGGATGTAATCTATGGCTTGCCTCCTCCAGCTTCTGGTGGCTGCCAGCATTCTTTAGCTTTTGTCTGTATCACTGCAAGTTCTGCTCCCCTGGTCACATTGTCTTCTATTCTGTTGTCACATCGCCTTCTGTCTCCATCTTAGATGAACATATGATTTATTATAATATAAATCACACCAGATGATTCAGGATAATTTCCCCATCTCAAGATCCTTAACTATATGACATCAGCAGAGTCTCTTTGGTCTTACAAGGTAACAGTCACAAGGTTCCAAGGATTAGGGTATGGATATATTTGGGAGTCATTATTTAGCCTAGCACCAGTATTATTACAAGAAATTGGAGTAATCGGGATTGGCTAGTAAGAGGTAAAGAGAAGTCCAAAGAATACAAGAATATCAGATATAAGGAGAAGCCACTACCCGTAAGGGTGAAATAAAGCAAACAGAACAGAATCCCTCACCCAGGCTGAAATCCAGACCTAATTGGAAAGGGTAGAGCCTTAGCTTGATGGATAACAAAGACATTTCCCTAGATGCTGTGCTAGGAGGATTCAGTGGAAATTTTGCCACTGGAGTGTTAAGGGTAGCTCTCACAGGCAGATGCTATCATGTCAGCACTTTGCTGCAAAGCTGCCTAAAAGGGGACTCAGAAAAACTGGTCAAAGAAAGGTGCCCCATCCGTGGCACTCTGCTACAAAGTCATCTGAGTAGAATGCATTAAGAGAAGGCACTCTGATGAGAAGCTGTCTTAATGGGTGTGGAGGAAGCTGCCTTTGGTAAGGTGCCACGTTATCTTGGCTGCAGGGTGCTACATGAAAACAAAGAAAAAAGTAAGGGGAAGAAAACCTATATTCACCATCACATGAGAGGAGCACAAGAAAACCAAGAAAAAAAAAAACCCCATCCTCTCTCAGTGTCCCTCAGCACCCTCTACTGACAAGATTTAACATGATACCACCTATCAAAGAAGAAATACTTACAGTTTCATTTTTTTTCCAGAACCAGTAATGAAAGATGGATTTGGAGCTGAAAATTAATGAATTGATAAATGACCCTGTCCACCCATTTCATTAGTCAGCTTTTGTACGCACCCTTCTACATAGGTTTCAACTTTTGTACAACAAAATAACATTAAATTTCCACCAAACAATATTCAACTATCTTTCTTACAAGTGAAATTCTCACCTTCTCCCCAAAATGAGGAAATTCTTGACACCAATAGTCATATTAGCCATTGCTATTTTTATTAACCACTCCTCAAATTCATTGAAATCCCACTGAAAAATTCTGTTACTTAAAGACTAAAATCCAACAATTTTTATATAGAATAAAAAAGGAAATGAGAAGAATAAAATGATTAGCATAAACAATTAAATACAAACATAATAAGCAACGAGAAAACATGCTAAAATACTCCAGCTCTTGTTTTTGTCACAGGCTGTAATTTATATCTATGACTTCCTTCTTCCACTACCCATTTGAAATTTCCTTGTATTCATCCAGAAACTCAGGTAGTCAGATTTTTTCCCCTGGTATGGTGACCCAAAACGACTGAGAACTTAATTGTCTTTTTTTTTTCTTTTTATGCAGTTTTCCATTAATTATTGTGTATGGAAGTACTATGAGTCACCTCAGAGAGTCCCCTTAGTTTCAGAAATACTTCTTATTGTCCCCATTGTGGAACAGTAAAACAATTTCCCTTTGATAATTGGGATCAATCACTCTAGCCACAGAGTAATCCCTTTCTTGTCTATTGGTTCAGTGTCATAAAGAACACAAAAGGCCAGGTGGCAGTCTCATTTTTCAATTCAACAAAACCAATATAGTATCCCCTGGTTAAAACATTGGAAGTTTGGGGAATAAGAACTCCAAACCAGTAGAGTTCATTTTTTCCAGAATGGGAAGCAAAAATTCTCTAAGTGAGTGTTTTAGTTTGCTAAAAGCTGCTGGAAGCAATATACCAAAAACGAGTTGGCTTTTCTAATGGGAACTTATTAGGTTAAAAGCTTACAGTTTTGAGGCTGTGAAAGTGTCCGTCAAGAGATGCTGTCTCACCAAGTTGCAGCTGTGGGCCATCAGGCACCTGGCAGGGCATAATGGCGGCTCTGCCTGTCTCTGCCTTCTTCTCCAGGCTTATTTTCTCCCCAGGCACACCTGTACATGATGAGGAATATGGCTCATCTCTCCCCTCTCCTCTGGGCTTTGTCTCTTTCAGCCTCTTGGGGGCCTCTTTCTGTGTCTCTGTGTCCTGCTGATTCTAGTCTCAGGCCACCAGGACCTCTCTTTCAGCTTCCTAGGGTTTCTCTGTCTCTCCAGCTTTTTCCTCTGTTTGTCTCTGTATATTTCTTCCATTTATAAAGGATTCCAATAAGAGGATAAAGACTCACCTTGGGTTCTGCAATCTAGTCAAAGGGCCTGAACCAAAGCAATCCAATCAAAAGTGATCTAACCAAAAGCTTCCTTAACTGAATCTAATCAAAAGTTCCATCGTAGGCACAGGAATGGATTGGCTTTAAGAATATGACTTTCTGGGGTCCACAAAAGACTCCAACCAGCCCAGTAGTGATGGGAGTGAGTTCTCCTTCTTTTTCTTGATTCCTGGATCCACAAATTCCATCTATGGCAAAATAGCATTATATAATGGTTTCTGATTCAAAGCATAAAATGGATCCTCATCCTTTAAGGGTGTTTTTCCCTAAGTGGATACATACCAGAATTGTCATCAAGCCACCTTTTAATTACCTCAAGAGGTTCTGAGTGATGGGTACATGGTAAAAGCCATTGCTTCACTTCCTTTACTCTGAAATGAGCTCCTGGATCAGATGTGATAGTATGGGGTGTACCATAATAGTAGAAGTGTTGGCAGAAGCAATATAGGCAAGGAAGGCAAATCCATATCCAAAGTATATGTCTATACCAGTTAGGAGGAAATTTAACCCACTCCATGATGAAAGTGTCTCAATGAAGGCCATTAGAGGTGACTGGATGGTCTTCCAGGAGAATGGTGCCATATCAGGGACACAGTGTTGATCTCTGCTGTTGACAGAATAGCCACTAAACAGCAACAGTAGAAAGGTGAGCCTTGGTAAAAGGAAGTCCCTGTTGTTGAGATCACGAATGCCTTCATCACCACCTTAGCCACAATTAAGCTAAATGATTGATGGCCCATATCACTATGCCATCCATTAGTGTTGCATAGGCCTTTTCCTTCAGGTATGCATATAGTTACAAAACTTGTCCCTTATGACAAGGTTTTGATGAATGAGATAAAAATCAAGCTTAGTTCATAGGTGGTTCAACAATTTTTGCCAAGTTCTAATAAGTAGACAAAAAATGTAAGCAAGGACATAGAAGATATGAATAAGAATACCAGAAATAAAAAGATTTATTTTAAATATAAGAAATAATGCACCCAACAAAAGAATTAACAGTATTTTCATTTGTCCCTGGAACAATTACTGAATTGAGCATGTGCTGGTTCATAAAATTATTTCTATGCATTTAATTACATTGCTATTATTCAGAGAATATTCTCTGACCCCAATGAAATTAAGCTAGAGCTCAACATGAAAAAATCCTTAAGTGTATGGAAACAATAGTTATAAATAAACCATGTTTCAAAGAAGAAATTAAAATGTAACTTATAAAATATAGTTAACTGAATCAAAGTACAGAATTGCATCTCAAAATCTGTGGGATGCTGCTAAAGCAAGATTTAGAGGGACGTGCATAAACATAAATCATATATTAGAAGAGCAAAAAAGCTAAAAGCTAAAAATCTTTGATTTAATTTTCCTTCTAATGATGCTAGTTAAAAACAGCAAATTAAACGCAAAGAAAGTAAAAGAAAAGTAAAGAGAAATGCAGAAAAATTGAAAGGGAAAACAAATGCACCTTAGAGAAAACTCACAAAGACAAAATAGTAACTAAATTGTAAACACCTAGAAATATTTATCAGGAAAAAGAATAAAGAAAACATTAATTGCCAGTATCAAAAATTAAAAAAGGCTATATCATTACAATTACTGCAGATATGAAAAAATGTAACAAGTGGTATTAAGACCTCTTCACAAATAAACATTTTGAATGGAATAGAAAAATACTTAAAATGCAAGGTAACAAAGGTAGAAATGAGAAAAAATGGAAAATCTGAATATTTGGATATCTATTTTAAAAAGCCTAGGTGTATATGTCTTTATCAACAAATGCCTTAAATCATTTTAGACAGAAACAACTCAAACTAGGAATATGAAAAAAGGATCTGTGTTAAAAACTTCCAGGGTTTATAACATATATGCAAGGTAAGTTTAATATTAGAAAAGAAATTAATATTAGTCATCATGCTAACAGAACATCTTTACCTTTACCAATTTTTTTTCTCTTTTTCTACCACCTATTGAGAAAAATTTGTTAAAAATCTTCTCAAGAATTTCTGGGTTTTTCCTTTTTTACTCTTATGTTTGTAATTTTTCTATGAATATGCTATGGGATATAAAAATAGTTGTGAGTATTTTGTTTTCATACAATTTAGAAATCTTTGTATTGTACATGTATTTAGAGTTTAAGTTCAGCTTATTTTATTTGTTTTCAAATTGAACTATTTAATTTATAAAACGCTCTCTTTTACTTCTTTATAGGTTTCTTTTAGATTATTAAAAATATTTCATTCATTATCCATTTATTTATTTCTTAGTCATACATTCTATTAATCTCTTTATTGGTTACCTAGAAGATATCAAGAACAGCCTAAAAATATTACAATTTAATGCAATTTAATACTTTGACAACTTCCTTGATACTACTAGAAACTTCGAATGTTAAACCTTCCTTTTCCCTCCTCCCATTTGCATTAATCCTGTCAAGGATGTTCTAATTACAGTTTAAGCTTCAGCATACATTATGTTATTGTTTGCACAGTGGATTTTAATTTCTATTAACCAGTTACACTTTCTCATGTTATCCATTTCCACAGCATTTTCCTTTTAGTTTTTCTTCTGCCTGAAGAACTTCTTTTATTTTTCTTTAAATGCTAGTCTATTGGCAACAAACTACTTCAGTCAGTTTTAACTGCAAACCTCTTTATTTCACCTTTATTTTTAAAAGTTATTTTCACAAGGTATAGATTTCTCAATTGGCTGTTATATTCTTTCAGCCCTTTAAAGATTATATTCCCTTGTGTAATCAACATCTTTTTGAAGTAGCTTTCAGTTTTATTGTTTTC
>JAQZBX010087549.1:0-12855 GCA_029593785.1 Cabassous unicinctus
ATCCCCCCCCTTGCTGCTTGTGCTGCTGTGTCCATTCGCTGCGTGTCTTCTCTGTGTCTGCTTATCTCCCCCTTGCTGTGAGGTCTTGCCGCATCAGCCCACGGCGCAGCTCCAGCCAGCCTGCCCTCACAAGGAGGCGCCGGGAAGCGAACCCAGGCCTCCCATATGGTAAACGGGGGCTCTATCCACTGAGCCACACCCGCTTCCCTAGTAGTGTTTTGATATATCTGTTAGCTTACTGCTGAGTTTGCTATTAAGGTTGGGATGACTCAAGAACAAAACAGACCCATATCCATGTTTGTTTTGCCATTCTTATGTCACAAACCCTAGTTAAAAAAAAAGAGAAAAGAAAAAGATTATGTGTGATTTTACATACTTCTCTTTATGATGGGATTTTAGCAGGTAGTAAATTAAAATATATTTTACTTTCCATACTTGCGTCTCTTTGTTCTCAGTGCTATAGCATTAAGGCAGGCATGTGCTTTTAAACCTTTCAGCTCCTAGAATACCTGGTTTTCCACTTTGCATACAAATATATGATCTTATACTGACTTATTCTTTTTAAAGTATGCTTTTATTCCTGATAAGCTTGGTTTCTTCTGAGAACCTTAGTAGGGCCTTGTCGAGGGTGGATATTCAAGTATTTGTTGGCTGACCAATAAAGGTCTACTGAAATAATCTGATTTGTTAATATATGTAAATGAGAATGAGATGAACTGAACTTGGTATTGTTTTTCTCGGCTATGGACATAAACCATTCCTTATGTCATAGCTAAATCTATCACCAATGGGTAAATTAATAAATTATATGATTGCTGTGTTGCCACTTACTACAAATCTAATTTAACAGCTATATGTTATTTTACCAATGTTAAAAGTAAAGCTGGTCACCAGATAACATAATACTTCCTCAATGGTAATAAATGGTGTTGTTTAATTTTAATTACATATTTACTTGACCTTACAATCCTTTTCATGTGGAAAGAAATCCTACTAACTCAACTAAATAATCAAACCACTGCATTTCTCTTACAACTTAATTTTTGTTTTTGAATATCTTCAGTGTCAGGGGATGATCTGGGATCATGGTAGACAGATTATCCAACTGCCCATGCCGTTCCCTGCATATACCCCATGGCTCCAGTTTCTCCCTCCTCTGATCCATCTTCTACACTGTACTGCCAGATTAATTTTCCTAAAGCAGTGCTTTGAGCATTTTTAGATCCAAAACCCTTCACTGGCTCCCCATTGCCTCCTCTCCATGTAAGCCCAGCTTTTGGAGGGGAAGGACGAGCTCAAATGCTATATATTCCCTTTAACAGTTTTCTTCTTTACTGTATATCCCCATCCCCACTCTTGATTCCCTATTCTTGTTGTAGAGATAGCACTAGTCATATCCTAGTCTATAAAATTACATATGAATACATCTCATGAATGAGAATGTCAACACCTTGAATGCAGGGGCCAAGTCTGATTTATATTTTTGCCCATTCCCCATTGCCTTGTGTATAAAAGATAGAATTTAAATTCCAATAAATGTTTGTTAGAAAAATGAAAGAGGAATAGTTTTAATTGACTAACTTGGTCTTCTCCATCTTTTTAATTACAGACATCCTAGTGGGTGTGAAGTGGTATCTCACTGTGGTTTTGATTTGCATTTCCCTGATGATTACTGATGTTGAGCATCTTTTCACATACTTATTGGCCATCTGTGTATCTCCTTTGGAGAAATGTTAATTCTAATTCTTTGCCCATTTTTAAATTAGTTCTTTATATCTGGTATACAAGTCCCTTATCAGATATACCATTTGCAAATATTTTCTCCACTCCATGGATTGTCTTTTCAGTTTCTTGATGATGCCCATTCCATGGACTGTCTTTTCAGTTTCTTGATGATGCCCTTTGAAGAATAAAAGTTTTAAAATTATGAAATTCTATTTATTTTTTGTCACTTGTACTTCTGGTTTCATAACTAAGAAACCACTGCCTAACCCAAAATCATGAAGATTTGCACCTATGTTTTGTTGACTGATTCATAGGTTAGCTCTTACATAACAGATTTGCTTCCATTTTGAGATTATTTTTGTGTATGGTATGAGATAGGGGTCCAACTTCATTCTTTTGCATGTGGATACCCAGCTCTTCCAGTACCAATTGTTGAAAAGACTGTTCTTTCCCTCCTTGAATTGGTCTGGCACCCTTGTAGAAAATCAACTGGCCATAAATATAAGGATTTTTTGAAAATTTATTTTTCTTTTATCCATTTTTAACCCCACCCCTACCCCATTTTTGCTGTTTTTGTGTCCATTCACTGGGCAATTCTGTGCATGTTTCCTGCCCTCTCTTCTCATCCTTCTCCTCCTGTCTTTACCGGGATTCGATCCTGGGAACTTCCGATGTGGGAGAGAGGCGTTCTGCCACCTGCACCACCTCATTTCCTGGTTACGCCACCACCTTGCTGTGTGGCTTGGCAGGGCCTGGTGGCGCACGCGTCTTCTATATTTTTATTTTACCGGGAGGTCCTGGGGATTGAACCAGGTCCCTCCATATGGGAGACAGACGCCCAACCACTTGAGCCATATGCGCCCCGCCTGTAAGGATTATTTTTGGTCTCTCAATACTATTCCATTGATCTATATAGCTATCCTTATGTGAGTATCACAATGTCTTGATTACTGTAGCTCTGTAATAAGCTTTAAAATTGGGAAGTGTGAATCCTCCAAGATTGCTCTTTTTCAAGATTGTTTTGGCTATTTTGGGACCCTTGCATTTCCTTATGAATTTTACGATCAGCTTGCCAATTTCTGCAGGAATGCAAGCTGATATTTTGACAGCAATTGGGTTGAATCTATAAATCAACTTGGGGAGTATTGCCATCTTAACAATATTAAATCATCCAATCCATGAACATAGGATGTCTTTCCATTTATTTAGGTCTTCTTTTAATTCTTTCAACAATGTTTTACAGTTTTCAGGTTACAAGTCTTGCATTTCTTTTCTAAATGGAAATTCTGTCAATGAAATGTTCTTAATTTCATTTTCAGCATGTTCATTGCTAGTGTAGAGAAATATAATTGATTTTTGTATATTGACCTTGCATCCTGCAACTTTGCTGAACTTGTTCAAACATATAATAAAGTTTTTTTTGTGTACGTACTTCTTAGGATTTTATATATATTAGGTCATTTCACCTGCAAATAAGTAGTTTATTTCTCCCTTTTTATTCTGGATGCCTTTTTTTCTTTTGCTTGCCTAATACCCTGGCTAGAACCTCCAGTGTAACGTTGAATAGAAACACCAAATAAGATGTATCTCTGATGAGAGAGATTATGCCCTTTTTTTATTCTTCCTGATAGGTGGAATGTGGATGTAATGGGTAGAATTGAGCAAGTTTTGGAGCTTGAGGGAAACTGGATCTAGAATTGAAGCCAGTTAATCCAGGGTCCCTGCTACCTTGGGCAACATCAACTTCAAATTTCCTGCCTGAATTTTTGTCTTTGGGTTCCTGTACTTGCAGTCAAACATAAGCCTAAATTGATAGGCGGCAGCTTTGAAATATAGTTTAAGAACTGAGATTGCCTGCATTATTAAACCAAAATATATAAACCAGCTTCAAAACAGAAAACAAGAAGTTGGTTTTTTTTTTTAAACCAATTTTATTAAAAGTGCCTTGCTAAGAAAGTAGTTTAAATCTGGCTCCCAGTTGTAAAATTTGAATAGTGTCTGGTATCTAATGTTTTATTTTTTACTTCAAAATAACTCCACAAGGTTTACAGAAAACAGCATTCATCAACATTATATTTATGATATTTTATTTCAGGCTTCCTAGTTTGTGATTGTAGAGGATGCATTAGCTCATTAATTAATGAGCTCATTAATTTTACCAGCTCATTAATTCCTAAAAACCAAAATATTACCCTAAAATCACTAAAAATAGTCTCACATTTTAAAAAATTATTTACTTGAGCCTAATAATGAATAAGAGTTGTTAATCCAGAATTTGAATGGGTAAATTCATATATGTCATAAGTTTTGGCTCTAGGTTATTTGTGAAACTATGTCAGGGGCAAGGCTCTCAACTGGGTGATATCAAGTATCCCTAACACAGAGACAAAACAAATGTTTTTATATTAATGACAACAAAGGAGGAATATCAATGAAACAACTTTCCTAGCTAGAATCTACTATCAACAGAGGAATTTAATGTCACAATTAAGTACCTTAATGATATCACACAGTGAGTGCCACAGAAATAAAGTCACTCTATAGACTACGGGTGGGTTAATGCATACATTTTGACCATTTCTAAGAATAAAGATACCATAACCAGCCCTCAACAGCTCTCTTCTTACTTCACTTTGGTCCTGAGACTACAAGCACAGAAATTCTGGTGTAGCCCATGATCAGGAGCTCCCTGTTTTCTGAAAAACTGCAAGAATTTAAAGGAAAGCAACATAGTTAGTTGGAACAGAATCTATAATGATAAAGTCAACCAAATCTGGAAGATTTTTGTCATTTGTAACTGCCAGCATAGCTCCCTGTTTGGAAAATATTCTGATTAACCTAAACATCTGCTGCTTTAGCATGTTCTCTAATCTAAAAGTGATTTCCAGTTCCATTATTGATTAAAAGTATCAAAAAGTTGAGAAAGAAAAGATAAAATAAATGCTAAGGAAGTATCTAAACCCCCCATAGCACCTATCCTTACTGTGAATTGCACAAACACAACACAAATATCCCCAACTAGGTCATCAGCTCTTTAGGCCAACGTCATCTCTTTTTCTGCTGTTTGCATTTCATCAATCTCCTGGGCATAGAGTTGGTGTGGAGTAAATACATTCGGAAAGAGCAATTTTGGATACAAATTGATGAGCATTCACCAAATAAGTGTAGATATAAATTAAGCATTCAAGTCTTAGTCAACATTTAAGCTCCTCAAGGAAAGGAAAGTATTTAGAAAAGGCTATTTTTTTCAAGGATCTTCAACTGAACCCTTCCTACCCTAAGGAAATATCTAAATATCTACATTATCTAAGATCCCTTCTTTGGATGAATACTTAATTGAAAGGCCCAAATATTGTATTCAAAGGCCAAAAATCTTGGGTTCTAAGCAAGTGAAAAGAGTTGCTTAGTTTTTATGGATATGCAATGGTTTACTGTGAAATCCCAGTAAGAAAAGAAAGAAGGAAAAAGATTAATTTAGATAAAGCATTAAGTGGTAATGAAGCCAAAGGAATTCATGGTAAAAATCTAAGCAAAAAGAATGTTTGAAACAAAAGAGAAAGTTTTTTCCTTTTTCTTTTCTTTTTTTTTTTTTTTAAAGGACTAGAGATCCACTATTATCTCTTTTCAAATGACCCCTGGACAAAGGACTCCTTTTTCAATAGATTTATTGATGATTTTATATAATAGATTCCTGCTGTAAGAAACAGAAGTATGTCTACTTAAGTCAAATCTGAAAGTTTATGCTCTGAAATAATAAACTATACCTAATATGGAAAGATAAGAATTCTATGCCAAGTATTTTTGTTTGTTTTTTGGATTTTTTTTTTTTTTAAACAAGTAATTGTAGTATTAGTATTTTTACATCATTCAGAATATAATACATCTCCTAGCACAGTGCCTGGCACATTCTGTGAAATCACATTTCATGCAGGTGAAGGAGGAAGCTCAGGTTCACATAGGGAAATTAATCTTAGAAAATCCATTAATCTACAGTATACTGACAGTCTTATCTCAATGTCTGACACATTCAGTTTTTCCTTCAGTGTTAGAGAGAACTTAAGATGATGCATGTGGTGTGCACGATGTGTGTACTTATCACATCGTGTGAAGAACTTCACACCATAAAAGGAACGCAGGGACTGTGCGCAATGGAGAGAACCACATAAGCAGACAGACATTATCTCAGCCTCCTCCAGGCACAAGCTCCTTGAGAAGGGAAAGCAGGCAAAGGTCAAATCAGCAGGCAAGTTTCCAAAGTCTTCCCTACCCCCTACCTCTCCTACCCCACCTACAGTTTCCATTGAATGCGAATAAATATAAAGGATGCAGTACAGTATCACGTAGATAGCAGGCTCTTAAAAAAATGACTTTGTGTTTTCTTCCTCCATTAGTTTCCCCATCCCCCAAACAGCCTAGCTCAGGTACACAATACAGTTTCTTAGTCCATCAAGAAAAAACTTTACTAGTGTGCAATGATGTACTTTATCTTACAGTTCAACTAACAGAGTACTTCATCTGGTATAAATGTTACGTTGAACACAATAATCTTATTTCAAGATGATAATCTGGGCCACAGGTCAAATTTAGTTGATTCTCGGTGTCATTCAGTTTCAAACTGGGTTTAGCCTCCCTTGAACTTTATTATGTGACAAAACAAACATAAAATATTAAATAAATTTTAAAACATAATGCACGGCTGAAGTTATACCCAGAAGATATATACTTAAGAAATTGAATCATATATTTGTCAGTTTTTAGAATTTTCTCACATTAAGCAGATTTCCAAAATTCCTATATAAGCTTAAACAAAACAAAAGAAACCAATAAAAAAGACTCAAGACTCAGGCATATGCCATTGTTGAGAATCTAATGATGTTTAAAGTATCAATCCACAAAATCAGTGAATTTTAATACTCTCTATACACACCACAGAGGGTTAATAAGGAAAATGCAGGTGCTAAATAACGCTTGAAGTTTTTTATTCTTCCACGTGGGTTGCACGAAGGCAGCTGCCGGACAAAGGTTTATCTTTATGACTTCAAACAAGGTACAATTTAAAAGTTCAACATGAAAGGACACTATATTAAAATACTGGAAATAGACATTGAAGAATTTTAAAGAAAATCAGAGCACCAAATTTTATAGACAGATCCATAAAGATATAGTAGGCCTCAAAGAAGTATAAAGTGTCTCAGATAAGCAGGGTGCAACTTCTTAAATTAGAATTAGAAAACAAAATAGAAAACTATCTCTTTTTTTCCCCAAAATCTTTATTCAAAAACAGAGTTTATGGATACTGACTGAAAGACATCATCAATTAAATTAGAACTGTGGTTAGTTACAGCTCCTAACCAGCTATGTATCATACACATACATTATTAGCACAATTTTCTGAGGCAAAAAGTGACAAGAAAAAACAGTCACATCACTTAATCCTACATACGCAGGCCCATTTCCTAAATGAGTAATCTGAGACATGGAATATTTAACTGTTGAGGGAAAGCAAGATACAGCTGTGGGAGTTCCCAATTCTGTTTGTGCATGTATACTTATTTTTTAAATTAAAAATCTACTTTAGTGAATGAAAATTATATTAGCAATTATAGATAAAAGGTCAGTATTTACAAAGTTTAAATTGTTAAAGTAAAAAAAAAATTTTTAAGTTTTCACAGAACTTGACAAAGTAAGGGATAGGATAGCCTGGCTCAATAAAAGTGGGGGTTTCTCCATCAGTGAGAAACTATGACCTTGACCAAATGACTCAGATTGTTCTAAGCCTAAAGACAGAAAGATATGGATAGATGATAGATGATGGATGGATGGATGGGTGGAAGGAATATGGCTAAGTATATACAAATCTACTAGACTTTTTCAGATTAGGGCAAACCTCCTTAAAGAAGTTTACCTGAACAATGAGGATACATTCCTAATGAATATGGAAAACTTCCCATCCCATCAGATTCCCCCTTTCGGGTCTAATAACTAGAGAAACCAATTTACAAATTACCCAATGGACCTATATCTAGAATGCATTTCCATTAATTAAATAAAAGGAGGGAGAGAATATTTTCTTCCATTTCAATATTTATTTTTCTAGATGCAAGAGAAAAATACCAAATAGAAGGTATTAAATAAAACCAAGGAGACTAAAATAGAATGATCACACACATATAACAGAACAGCCTGTGGTCTCTTTCCCCAAGTGAAAAAGTCAAAATGGATACTTTCTTCTTGGCATGCTTACAGATTTCACTGGTGGGACTCAGATGTCCACGGTGCCCATGAAAGGTCAACTGCTCCTTGTTGCTGTGTACTATAAACACCTGCAGCCCCATTCCACACATCTTCTCTCGATCTAGCATGGAATGGAATAGCCACGTACTGCCCTCCTGCTTGTTTTCTACATGTGAAATGGGAATAACAGACCCACTGCAGGGGATAATGTAAGAAACAGCTATACAGCCTGATATAATGTTGCTAAGAACTAAGTTAGTAACCTAAAAAGGAACAGACAACATCCTCAAATCACTTTGAGCATGGTGATACTTAAACAATATAACATGGAGAGGTTAAGGCCTTGCCTGCCTACCGCCCTCCAGGGGTTGGAGCCTATACTAAGCATCACAACAAGAAAGAACCAATAAGGTTGGACTCAGGGTTTTAAAAGAGAAAAGTAATGGGATTCTCCTTGATTCAGTGCAATGGCTGCTATTAAGGTAATAGACTGAAAACACACTGTAAAATTTTTTTAAATAAAAAAGAAACAAAAAATAAAAACAACAAAAATAAATTAATTAATTTTAAAAAACACTGTAATCCTGAGAGATACCAACACTGCAACTCTGAAGATGAATAATCAGGATTAGTAGAGACAAATGGAGAGATGGAGTATATTAGTTTTCTGCATAACAAATCATCACAACTTTAGCAGCTTAAACAGCCGCTTTTACAGTTCTGTAGGCCAGAAGTCCAGTTTGGCATGACTAGATCTCTTCTTACACTGAAATCAAGGTGTCAGCTGGCAACATTCTCATCTGGCATTCAGAGTCCTTTTCCAAGTCTCTTCTTGTTGGCAGAATTCAGTTCCTTGCAGTTATGACTGAAGTCCCGATTTTCTTACTGGCTGTTGACTAGGGACCACACTCAACTCTTGAAGGCCGCTCTAACATCCTTGCTTCATGGCCCCATCCATCTCAACAAAGGAGAACCTCCCTTGAGGCTCCCTCTCACACTTCGACTCTTTCTGACTTCCTTTCAGGATCCTCTGGAGAAAACTGTTCTTTTAAAGGGCTTGCCTGATTTGGTTAAGTCCACTAAAGATAATCCCCCTGTCATAAAGTCAACTGATTAGGGACCTTAATTATATCTGCAAAATCCCTTCTGCCATAGAATGTAATGTAAGCAGGCATAGTGCCAGAGGAAAGAGATCACAGTGGCCATCTTGATTCTACCTACAACAGGCAGTGATACAAGAAGGAAGCCAGTTAATCCAGTATAGAGCAGATGCAGAATTTACCAGAGTATTATGGGCAAACTTTGTGTTTAAATAGTAACTTTCAAAGAGACTTTATCAGTATAAGCAAACTCGTTTTATATTTTGAGGTACTGTGATATTTTAAAAGTTGTTGCCTTGCCCAAGGTGAATGGAATAGCCAGTTAAGAGTACAACTCTATTTTTTAACATGTTGACTAGGCCAGATGTAGGTCTCTTAAGACACTAGAGACAAATAGAATCTTAAAATCAGATAAATTTAATTGAGAAATGAATACAGCCAAAACCTATTAGTCTATATTTAAGAATGAAGTTTTATATAATTTTCAACAATTGCACTTGGCTTTTAAAAGTTAATTAAGCATAATTATCAGAGCTTTAAATAGTTCCAAAATTATTACCTATATATCATGTTTAGGATTCAAAAGACTTCTTTGCTATGCTCCTGTGACTATGCTTTCAACCTGAGGTTGGCAGAAAGGAGGACTATATCAGGCTCCAAAGAATATTAAGGAACCTGAAAAGAAAGTGTTGGCCACTGACATGGGGACTCCTAGGCATCTCTACCTCTTGGGATCTGTCTAGGAGTCTATCCTACAGCTGAGCACCAATTTCCCAACTCTGGATTCTACATTCCTGACCCTGGACTGCAGCCCTGGTTGGAATTAAGCCCACCAACTTGGTTGCAGGGGAGGCTCAGAGTTTCCCTCTGGCTCTCTGAGGACCACCAGAAAACTAGCACACCTGCTGGGAGGTATGTAAAGAACATTTTCATTTAAATAGCAAAGAATGGAAACCAAAACTAAATAGAAGAGACCTACATAGTACTTAATATGTAAGTAATTAACATTAAGTACTTAATATGAAAAAGGTTTCATAAACATTAACTTTTTTATGCTGTGGAATTGTCTTCATTACAGAGAACCCAGCAACCTTAAGGTTACCAGACCTGCTCCCACTTATGCTGAAGCTAGATTCCCTCCCCAGTATTTCCAGTGCATCCACCTATTTAAAGAAATAATAAATAATTAATAAATCATAATTCTGGGAAAATACACAAAGGGCATAAAGTAAAGTTTCACTTGGAGTCCCTCAGTTAAGGAGCAATTACGAAAAGGTCACCAAAATTATATTCCATTTCACCATTTCTTAGTTTGTCCTCCTAGCACTTGTATTTAGAATTATACATAATTATCATGCACATCCTCCTGAACTTCAGGTCTTTATATCCAATTGCTTTCTAGACACCACCACTGAACATCCAACAAGAACTTAAAAACTTGATATATCCCAAATAGACTTATTAGCTTTCCTCTAAAAGCTTGTCCTCCTTCTAGCTCAATGAATGGTTTCACCACCCACCCTGTCAACCAAGTCAGGAAACAGTCATCTTCAACTTTTTTTCCCCGCATTGCGGCAACAGACTGTAGTAATTAATAGGACGAACACTGGAAACAAATGGCTTCAGTTTGCACCCCCAAACTGCCATTTACTCACTATGGTACTTCAGTAAGTTACTTACTGAAAAGCCCCGTAACTCAGTTTCCTCATCTGTAAAATGCAGATAACAATAAATGTGTCTCCTTCCTAGGGCTATTGTGAGGATTAAATAAGTTAGTAAATGTAAAACAACTGGTATACAGTAAGCACTCAATAAATGCTATTATTATTATTCTAACTTAGTATCTCTGGACTTTTCCCCTTCTCTACATTCCCTCTGCTCTTGGCTCAATGCAGGGTCCCAATTGCTCTTAGCAGAAATATTGTGATGGTCTTTCTGTCTTGATTCTGACACCTCTCTAATCTAATTTCCATTTTGCTACTACTAGAGTCTTCCAAAGGCAAATCTGCTTGCTTTATTATCCTATGTGAAAATCTCCAATGGCTCTTCATTGCTCACAGAAAAATGTCCAAATTCCATGCCATGCAGTATGAAATCCTTCTTGATCTGGCCACAGCTATTAGACTGGCAAAGTATAGGGAAGGCATGGCCAAAGATGGGTCTACAGATGAAAAACAGCACAGCCCCATGTGCTCTCACAGGTTTCCTTATGTTTTTTTTTTCTCACTCTTATCCTGTTGCCTAGTATATCCTTCCCCCTATAGTTGCCCAAGCTAGCAATTTCAGTTTTTAACACTGTCTCCTGTCATCTTTGCAAGAGATCTGTTCTTCCGTACCATCTTAAAAAAATCCCCTTAATGCCTAGTATAGTTTCAGTTCTATACAAGACCTCCCCAAGCTAGATGCAAGTTACCTTTCCAGCATGTCATCCTCAGCATGTGACATAAACTACCTGAGATTTTCTGAAGCAGTTCCTTTGGATCTCTGTTCCTCTGTACATGCTTTCATCTGCCTAGATGTTCTATTATCCTTTCTCCATCTGGTGAAGTCAACACTGGCACAACTCTTCTATCTTCCGTTCCTGAGATGGACCAGTTTTCCTCTCTTCACTGTCTTAGCATCCTGTACACATCTTTCCCAGGGTCCTTGTAATTGTACTGAAATTTCAAGTCTGTGTGTCTGCCTTTCATACTAGGCTGGGAACTCAAAGTCTTGGCAGCCCAAGTACTTAGTAGTGATGCTCAGTTTACATTTGCTGGAGGAACTCTTAGGTAACTTGCATTCTGCTGTCATTTTCCATTCCTCAAATTCAGGATGAGAGTTTCACTAAGTAACTATTTCTTTCAAAATAGAAATTGGTGTAAGAAATATTTTCTCAGGGTCACCAAAGGGTTTTGTTATTATACTATCCAAAACTAAAAGGTTAGCAATGTCCTGGCATTGACCATTGGAATGGTCTATGAAGATACTTATATAAGAATTTAAGCTAATGATATGAGGCAGATGATTTTTTTAAAGCAACGACTTTGAATGGAACAGGAACAATTAAATCTGGAATGACAGAATTTGAGAACTAAAAGAATCTAAAGGTCAACTGCCTTCATTTTATAATTAAGGAAATGTGCACAAGGTCCCAGATGATTTTGTGGCAACAGCAAGACTAGAACCCAGCTTCCTGCTTTTTAGTCTTATACTACTCTATTACATTATACCACCTGAGAAGGAAAACTAAACAGCCTCTTCTATAAAATAAACTATATACTCAGATTTCACACAAGCACATATACAGTTTACCTAAATCGTATATTTCAATGAAGCATCAAAGCTTCCTGCAACTTATTCTGCAATATGCAACCTAAGAAGAAAAACAAAATGGCCTATTCTATAAAATATATACTCAGATTTCATACAAGCACATAAAAAGTTCACCTAAATCATACATCTCAATATACTGTCAGAGCAAAGTCAGCCAAGATGAACCCTATGAGGCAATAGAAGACAGCTGGCTTGAAGTTTGAGTGCAGGGTTTGAATCCCAGGTTGACACCAGCTTGTGATCCTGGTCAAGGAATAATATCTTAGAGGTAGCCTTCTAAGCTGAAATGTGAGAACAGTACCTCTTCCATAAACTGTTGTGAGATTAAAGGAGTGTTGGTTAGTGTATTATGTGCATCATAAATGCCAAGAGGCACCAGCTATAAGATAAAATATAAGGTAAATATTATTTTACACTGTATTTTTTAGCAGTGAAAAACAAGTCACTAGTTGACTGTTCTGTTTATCCTAATAACCTCTTT